>JABXOJ010000049.1:0-34619 GCA_014529505.1 Cryptosporidium felis
TGTCCAATTGCCCAAAAATGGATGGCCCGGAAATAATATGGAATTGGAGGTGCAAAAAAAGCCAAACGACGGGATTTAACGAGCCACAGAGGGATTTAGAAGAACCGGAGGCGAATAGAGCAACAGAGATGGACCAGCAGACATTGGCAGAGCGCAGAGAGGCGCTTGAAAACTTATTGAGAAGGAGATTCTTTATAGCTCCGTCATTTGAAATATACGGTGGGGTGGCAGGGCTGTACGACTACGGGCCTCCTGGATGCGCGCTGAAGTCTGAGGTGGAGAGCTTCTGGAGGAGGCACTTCGTGCTTGCAGAGGACATGCTGGAGATAAGTGCGACGTGCTTGACTCCGTATGGACCCTTAAAGGCCTCCGGGCACGTGGACAGATTTACGGATTTGATGATAACGGACAAAAAAACAAATGAGTGTTATAGGGCGGATAAGGTGCTAGAGGAGTACGTGGAAAGCAGGCTGGCCAAGGGATCGGGGAATCCTCCGCGTTCCGAGGGTGAGAGAAAGGAGCTAGAGTCCTTGGGTATAATTGCGGGTTCTCTGGGGGTGGAGGAGGTGAAGAGTTTCCTGAAGAAGTACCAGATTAAGCCTCCGAGTGGCTCGGAGTGGTCAGAGCCCTATCCATTTAATTTGATGTTTAGGACGAAGATAGGTCCGAAGGAAGTGGAAGGGAAAACCGACAATGTGGGCTTTATGAGGCCGGAGACCGCTCAGGGGATCTTTGTGAACTTTAAGAGACTCTTTGAGTACAATGGGAAGAAGCTCCCATTTTCGGTTGCTCAAATAGGTTTGGGGTTCAGAAACGAAATTGCTCCGAGGAACGGGCTTTTGAGAGTTAGAGAGTTTCAGATGGCAGAGATTGAGCACTTTGTACATCCCGAGAAGAAAAATCACCCCAAGTTTGAGTCAGTCGCTTCGAAGTGTCTTCCCTTGTACTCCGGTAAGACTCAGTTGGCTAATGGGGAGATTCAAAGAGACTTGACTCTCAGGGAGGCAGTGCATGGCTCGGAGAAGATCATTAACAACGAGACCTTGGCTTACTTTTTGGCTAGAACATACGACTTTCTCCTGGCAATTGGGATTAATCCACAAGGGATTCGGTTCAGGCAGCATTTGGACACTGAGATGGCTCATTACGCGAGCGATTGCTGGGATGCGGAGATTTTGACTTCCTATGGTTGGATTGAGTGCGCGGGACACGCAGACAGATCCTGCTACGACTTGCTCCAACATTCTAAGTCAACCAAGATAGATCTGCTAGCATCTGAGAAGTATGAAGAACCCCAAATCAGGACGGTTTTGACTTTAACCTTAAACAAGCCTTTGATTGGGAGAACCTTCAAACAGGAGGCGTCTTTGGTAACGGAGGCTCTACAGGGCTTTGCAACCAGAGGAGATGGAAGCTTCCAAGAAGAGCTAGATAAGTCTTCGGGGAGGGCGATTCTCAAGCATACTTCTTGCGAAACAGGCAAGACCTACGAGTGGGAGATTACTTCTGATATGGCCAAGTTCGAGTTCCAAACAAAGAAATTCTCCGAGGAGCAATTCACCCCTGCGGTAATAGAGCCTTCTTTCGGCATCGGTAGAATCCTCTACTGCCTTTTGGAGCACAGCTTTAGGATTAGAGAGGAGATTGGTGGTGGAGGGGACGCAGGCAACTCAGGAGAGGGAGAAATGCAGAGAAGCTACTTGTCCTTACCCGCAGTGGTTGCTCCAGTAAAGTGCTCCATCCTTCCGATCAGCTCGAACTTGGCGTTTGAAGGTTTGGTTGGGATTTTGCACAAAAGCTTTATTGGACTCGGAATATCGTGCAAGGTAGACACATCTTCGGCCTCCATTGGAAGGAGGTACGCAAGGACTGACGAAATCGGGATTCCCTTCGGAGTTACCATTGACTTCCAGAGTTTGAAGGACGACACAGTGACTTTGAGAGAGAGAGACTCGATGAGACAAGTAAGGATACCGTCCTCCGAGGTGGCTTCTGTGATATTGGCAATCATTTCGCAGCAGAAGTGCTGGGAGGACGTTCTGGAGCAGTACCCTCTCTTCATCCAGCAACAAACCGAATAAGGGAGGGAGGGAAGGAACCAGAAGACAGGAGGTGGAAAGAGGGAGAAAACACTTACAGCTCACTTTCGAGGTTTGAGAAGATGCGTGGGGCAAGAAAGAGGAAGGACCGGGCAGAATTGGCGAAATTGGCCAACAAGGGTTCGAGTCTCCCTGAGTTCAGAATTCAAGGGATCCTAGCAGCACCTGCTAGATCTGACGTTTTCGTCGTCTTTGTTCGAGGAGTTCAATTGGGTCCTGGAGGGGGCCTGCACTCCGGAAGTCATGGTGGTGGGGTCAATGGTTCCGTCCTCGATCTTGCTGAGGATGAGTCTCGTCACTTTGACGAAGACCTCCTCTACTCCTTCTCCGGTAAGAGCGCTTGTTTCGAGAAACAAGATGTCATTTTCTTGGGCGCATCTGCTTGCCTCCAGAAATGTTACTTGTCTTTTATCCTTTAGATCAAGTTTATTTCCGACTCCGATGATTGAGATGTCCACTCTGGCCAGGGTTCTCGCGTCTGCTAGCCAATTTACGAGGTGGTTGTAGGATTCTCTATTGGTGATATCGTAGACTATTAGCGCCCCGGCAGCTCCTCTATAATAAGATCTTGTGACTGAGCGGTACCTCTCTTGTCCGGCAGTGTCCCAAATTTGGAGTTTGATTCTTTTTCCTCCGGCCGTGATAATTTTGGAGCCGAATTCCACTCCGATGGTGTGAGAGGATCCTTTCTTAACTGAAAACAAACAGGGAAGGGTTAAAGTTAATTCTGAATTGCTTGATCCACACGGTGGAGACAAACTTACATTTGTTCTCTATAAATTGGTGGAGCAGACAGGACTTCCCAGCTCCTGCGTCCCCAATGACTATAAACTTAAACAGGTAGTCGTATTGTTCCTTTTCCTGTCTGGACATTTTCTTCCTTTTGTGCGTTTAGTTAAATCCAGAGGCCGAGGCTCACAGCCCTCGGTTGGTCAATTCTGGTTGATACTTTCTTGCAAGGGCTTAGGTTTAGCCTGAAAAACATGAAAAGCAGGCCTTGGGGAAGGGATAGCGGGCAGGCCGACAAGAGCAAATTGAGGGAGTGAAACAAAAGGCTTCGTCTTGAGGCTTCCAAAGGGGAGTCAATGCTGTCCAGGACTGGGCGCAAGCGAGAGGTGCGGTCTTTTGACTGTTGTCTTCAAAGAAGAGGACGGGAGTGAGGGAGTAATATTGTAAAAAAGTGAGCTAAACTTTAAACTTGAACTCAATGGAAAATCAACCTCGCAGCCAGTCTCTCAGAGAGTCCCTGGGACGGTTATTCAAATGAAAATATAAAATAAACTGGTGGTTAAAATAAAAAAGGAAACTTTGCCTTTCCCTTTGTCCCACAAATTCTCCTTTCTTCTTTTTACTATTCTCTACCCTCTTGTTTAATAAATGACTCACAGTAATTTGCCGCCGAATGGCGGCAAGCGATCACAAATTCTAAGCAAAGCAACCCCAAGTTACTTGAAGGTAAAGGGAAAGTTAGAAGGAGGAGTTCACTCGAGGGTAGCCTTTAATTCCGGCACCAGTAAGGTGGTTGGAGAGTGGCAACATACACAGGTATCCGGGAGTGGGACGAAAGAGGGGGTGGGTCGGAAGGGAGAATTCAAATTTTGGATTAATGACGGAGACTTTGTCTCAAAAAAGGGATGGGGAGGTGCGAAACTCATTTTTAAAATAATAACAGTCCTTCCCAATAAGCTTCATCTCTAAATACTGGGTTTTTACTAATTTAGAGTTGCCTTGGCGCCTTCAGCGATTGCATGTGGATGCATGCAATGCAAATTCCGAAATTTGCATTGCATGCGTGTAGGAGTTGGTATAAGGGATTGCGGGGTAAATGGTACAAAGAGTTAATCCTCTCAGGAATCTTTTGTTTTCTTAAAATCCTGGAGCGATAAAGATGAAGACAGTGTTTGGGGAAGATAAGCGAGGAATAGGGCGTATGGAGAAGTTTTGAGGAGAAGAAGAGGAAGGATGGGAAGTAGGAAGAGGAGAATCTTTGCATTGGGACTGAGCAGAGACAGAGTGAATGGTAATAAGTATTCACCAACTTTGAGCACAATGATTGAAAATGGCTAAATTTTTTGCGCAAGATATTTGATCAAGGCGGGAATTTCACAAATCCGATGATATTTCAAGATAATAGATTAAGATTTGTAGAGTGGATGTGGAAAGATATTAAGGATCGAGATGGAGATAGTAGATGAAGAGGGGTTAGTGTGAAATAGTAAGTATAAGTTTTTAGACAGAAATTTTTAATACGAATAAGCTTGAGCAGATTTGAATGCAGAGGACTGAAGTATAAACACAGAAGAGGCAGAATAAGCTTGTTCGTAGTTTCAGGGAAGCCAGTTACATTTAATTGGCGAATTGGAATTTTTTAAAATATTCATTATAATAGAAAGGGGTTAGCACTTTTTTGTTTGTTCCATTCTTTTTTGCATAGAAGTATATGGAAAGTGACTAACTCGTAAAGGAAACAAAAGAAGTTGGTAAGATAATAATGAACGAAGTTGGAATCAGGTTTTAAGCGACGGTTACTAGTAAAATATTAAACAGGTTATTGGTGAATTCTCACTAGAAAAAAAAAAAAAAAAAGGTAAAGAAATCCAGCTTCGGTTAATGAAGGTTAGCTCAGGTATTTTATTTCAAAGGTATTGAGTAAATAAGTTGAAATTGGAAGTCAGGTAGGTAGAGAGTAATTGAGTGAAGATTGAGTGAAAAGTGTTATTGCTAAAGGAAAGAATACTTAAATACTATTGGGAAAATAGGAGATTAGACTTATTTGATAGTAATCAAGCCAATAGAGGGAGGAGATCTGAGGAAAAGAATCATCTGTTATTAAGGTTGTGTTGTGATAATTCCGGTTTATTTAGATCAAAGGTTAACTGTAGAGTGGTTATTAAAATGAGAAACCAACAAAAAAGTGCGCAGGTAAAGGATATTAATGGCGAGATGCCGAAAATAGTAAAGCATTCCAACGAGTTTAGTGTGGAATTGCCAACTCTCGAAACAACAGATTCAATGGAAAGACAGATTCACGAACAAGGCGTGTCCCAAAACAATGTTACTCCAAAAAGATGGTCCAAGGGAAGAGGTAAAGTGGTCGAAGGGGAGAACCTGGATCCAAATCAGAATCCCATAGGACTGAGCGTGATTGAATCACACTCCTCTTCTCTGACAAACAGCATTGAAAGAACAACTGCCCCATCCTCTATTCTGGGAAGCCTTTCGAGGTCTAGTTCTCACTATGAAGGCTCAAATTTAAGTCCAACTGCAGGCTTTCAGACTCCCCATGGCAGAAGCTCGAAGAAGAGAAATATTTCATGCTCTCTTCTGGATGATAACCCTCAAGTTAAGAATGGCGAGTCTTTCAATGCCAGCATGGGGGCTAGGAGAGATGGTGCCTTGGGAGGCGGTACGTCCGGAACTGGAGGAAATTTGGGCTCGGCTCAAGTTAATGGATCTGTTCTTCTTTCTGCTGTACTTCAAGTCATTGCTTCTATTCAAAAGATGAAGGGTGGGGGCACAAATATTAATTCAGGTATCGGTTCCAACGTTAACGGAGGAGATCACATTCTTCAGGGTAGGGGAGCAGGCTCCAATTCTGCTGTTCAAATATTGGGGTCAAAGTTACCTGGAGTGCCTCCGGCCACGGCGGCATTAGCTCTTGCCTATTCTCTTTCAGTAGCCGCCTCTGCATCTGCTGGTTCTGGAAATAAAGGAGTGAAAGGGTCTGGGAACCCGCAAGCCTCCTTGACGGGGCAGCCTGTTCCCTCGGAGGAAGCATCTCAAAATGTCGGCCAGCTCCTTTCTGAGAGACTCGTAGGAATTGCGTCTGGATGCGGAGTAGAAGGGCTTGAAAACATTAAGGTCAATGGTGAATTACTCCAGAGTATTGCCGCATCTTTGGGCTCGGTGGTTGCTTCGTCTCAGAGCGAAGTTCCTAACGCAGTTGGAGCTCAGAAAAGAGTGGAGACGGCTCCACAAGTGATGTACCAAGCTCAAAATAAACATATCGGTGGAGGAGTTTCTGCTGTATCTTCATCCGCTTCTGCATGTGAATGCGGATATGGCTCCAGCGCCTGTAATTTAAATCTTCCTCCGATGGACTTTATTATCAATGAAAACAAGCAACAGGCTTTTCAAGAGGTCAAGAGTTATCCAGATCTGAAGGATATTTCTCCAGTGGAGATTCCAGCTTTGACCGAAATGGACTCCTTTCAGCAGCAATCCTCTCTGGAAAAAGGAAATGACTTTGGAAATGGAGACGAGTCCACTGCATTCAATGAAAGTACCACTGGGGCCCCTGTCTTCGAGGATGGCAGCACTGGTGGTAGTAAAAGACCGAGGAACGATCCTTTTTCTCTGGTTTGTTCTGAAATAATCAAAAATTCAATTTTCCAGATCCCCTTGGTATCTAGTAATAACTGCATTTGGAATGACATTTCTTATAATCATGCATTTGAACACTTTGGCTTTGAAATTCCCTTTTCCAGAAACCATGCCTATCTGAGGAATGAATTACTCTTACGTGAAAGCCCAAGGCTGGAAGTTGAGTTTGACAGTGGAGAATTCTACTCCCAAAGTTCTGACTTCCCAATAGAGTCCGCTTTTGTTGGTCAAAAGCCTGCTCAAACAACTTCCGGAAGTATTGATTTTCTGGGCTCCGAATCTCACCACATTCACCAATCCCAAGCCCCAAAGTACCCTTCTAACTACGACGCGGCATTTAATCAGAGACTCAACCCGGGAATTCAGTCCTTCTGTGACGATTTGCTCGTAAGCTCCTCGAACAAGAGGAACAATCACATTTTCAACTCCATCAACTATTTGATGCAGATTGTAGGTAATAACCAAGGACATGGCAACTAGAGTGGGGAGAGATAAAGGGAGAAAATCAGAAAAAGAAAAAAAAAACCACTTTCAGTCACAATAGCTCCTCCGGAGATGGAATCTTTAAGCGATTCTTTACATTTATTTTCAGCTAGTTATATGTGCACTCATATATGTCACACACTGCCTTTTCGGACTCGGACGTTCCCGTCTCAGGGAGGTTTCTGTCATTGGGATTTCTCCCAGGCTTGATAAGGAAAATGAGGGTTTCCTGGAGTCGAACCCCCTTGGTTTGCTTGGTCGAGAGGATTGGGAACATAACCGGCGGTGCTGGCGCCGTTGAAACTGGGCTCCTGTAGGTCCCTCCTAACTGGGAAGAAGAGTCGGTTCGAGTTAAGGGAGCTCCCGGAAGCGTCTTGAGGACTTTCAGCGGGGAACGTGCTGTCAGGACCAAGGTCTGCGTAGGAGAGCTGAGATCTCTGTAGATGCATGGGCCCACCTTGCGGACAAAACTGGGGATTTCCTGGTAAGTAGGAATAGTGGTAGTTATTACTGCTGGCGCCGTAGAAGTTCATATTCCCGTATAAGTAGTCTTTTCCGACGTGTTGCGGATGGTTTTGGATTTGGTAAAGATTTTGATTCCCGAACTGGTCCTGTGGGTACCCTGGATTCCCACCAGGGTAAACAAGGTTTCCGTATTGGGGAGGGCTTACTTGAAACATTTGGCCTCCTCCGCCTTCTAATCTTTGTGCGTGACCATTATTTGGCCGAGGCCTACCATGGGGAGAGTTTCGGGCGTTGGAGAATCTTCCCCCAGAGCTATGAGAGTTTTGGTTTGGTGGTCTTTTTGGGTTTCTGTTGTTTCCGCTTTGTCTTCTGGAGTGAATCTGAGACTCTTGGACTTTAGGGTTTAGAGCTTGGGAAGAATCTTCAACTGCGGACTCTTGGATAAGACCCAAGTCCTCGTACCGCTCGACGAATTTCTTTGGAAAAGGACACTTCAGTGCAGTGCCTATATCGTCTCCACTCTCTTCCTGGCTTTCGTTATCTTCGTCCTCTTCTACTTCTCCAGGCTGGGTCTTGCCAGAGGCCTTCGGTTTTGGATCTTTCTTAAAGTCCTTGTTTGAAAAGGGAGACTTAGAGCCGTTTTTGGGAATGCCGCCGCTGCTATTGGTGGCAGAATTAGTGCTTTTTTTTTCAGAGCTTGTGCTTGAGAGGTACCCGTATTTAATCTTACCTGCCTTTCCCAAGATTGTAGAATGTCTGCGATCGCAGTATATGCGGGTACCTGTTTTAAGTAAATCACTTTCAACATTGTCTCTTTTTGATAATACGTAGAAAGGAGAGGAAATGGGGCCGAAAGTGTCAATAATGGCCCCTACAATCTTTTTGTCTTCCAGACACAAAACCGAGCCCAAGTCTAGCATTAGACTGGAGGGGTCACTCTTGACAATGAAAATCCCCTCCATTCCGTAGATGGCCCCATCACTTATTGCCGAGTATATTTCGCCAACAAATTCGCAAGGAAGACTTCCATCCACCCTTTCGGGCATATCCAGAATCTCAATATTTGGCAGCCAACTTTGCTTTTCCTCGCTCAGCTGCTCCGACACTCCATCTTTAGCAGGTCTACCAGACCGGGTACTGTTGTTCTCTTCCTCGGACCCTGCAATCTCATTCTCGACCTCAGTAATGTCAGACAATTCGTCCTTACCGCCCTTACCTTTATTTAAAACCATCCCGAACTGAGTCAAATACTCATCCGAAAGTTTTCCCTCAAACCCCTCTCTCTTGCCCTCTTTGAAGTTGGGAGTCTTTTGGCGGGACTTCATCTCCTTCCTAATCAATTCCTTGATTTCATTGTCTTCGTTTCCGCTGGACTCATAATTGTCATCGGATCGATTAAATTCATCTTCAGAAAGGATGATGTCAACACTCTCAGTCTCTCTTCCGTGTAACTGTCTTTTATCACTACTGGAATCAACTTCGGTCCAAATAGAGGCAGACTTGAAGTGTTCCAGCTCGGCGAATTTCGAGGCTAGGAGTAAATCGTCAAACTCTGTTTCTCCATCGATTATTATTTGGCCGTGATAGGCTCCTTCCACTTCCGACATGGTAGTCCGGAAAATATTTCTATTTTCTCTGATACTCTGCTTTTGGTCCTTTTTTATTGCTGTCTGTCGGAATACCTATTTTGTAACCCAAGACTGGGAGTCAAAGCTGACATGCCTTTTGGCGCCAAGTGCAAATATATCTTACATACTAGAAGAAGAGAGAGGCAAGTGGAGAGAGCCAGTAAGAGGGGGTGATCCAAAGGCTAGGAGGAAACTGTTGCACCAAAACAGGACTAAGTCATCCTCTTTGAGTTCAAGTTTGGATATCCAGAAAAATTTTTAAATTCACTTCAAGGCAAAGGTTTCCTACTTTTTCGGGTTTAATTTAAGCTTGGTAGTTGGCGCCAAGTATGAGAAAATTTTAAGGCTTGGTTAGAAATTTCAAATAAGCGAATGGACGTAAGCCGAGGTTTTGAGTAATGCTTAGAGATTATTAACTGAGAGGGCTCTGGATTTGGTCTGATTAAGAATAATCCCTCTGAAAATGGAGGAATCAGGGTTGAATCGAAGCTATATTCTGATTTCTGTGGGAAGACGCCATGTTAAGGCAGGGTTTTCCAAAAAGGTGGAACCTTTTGTGATCTTGCAGACCAGCGAGTTGTTTCGGGAGTGTGTGGATACTTTGGAAATTGCAAGTACTGACGAGTCTGCCGAGGGGGACTTTGACTATGTGACTATTTTCAGAGACCCAAAGAGCTGGAGAAGGAGTTGGAGCTTGTTAATACGCAAACTTTATACAGATTACTTGGTCTCTAACCCGAGGGACTATCCAGTTATACTTCTCGAAAGACCTTTTTTTCCGAGTGACCTCTCGAATTTTATCACTCAAATACTCCTTAAGGACTACCAGGTTCCGGGAGTAAAGAGAATCAGCGAGCCTTTAGTGAGTCTTTATACTACAGGACTTCGGACGGGGATAGTGGTGGATGTGGGAGCAGAGGATACAATAGTCTGTCCAGTTTATGAGGGATTTCCCGTGGAGTATAACACAAAGATTCTAAGATGCGGCTACAATGATCTAATGAAGAAATTTAAAAGAGAGCTATTGCTCCAGTATAAGAACAAGCCGGATGAAGAACTGGTGGAGAATATTGAGGACGGTATTATTGATGATATTATATTCCAAAGCGGGGCAGTCAAGAGAGAGTTTGGAGAGGACTTGAATACATCAAAAATCTCTGATTTCACATATGAAAATCTGTTTCTCAAAGGAAAGTATCTCAACCTCAAAGTCAGCAAAGAAACAAGAACAGAGCCCTTTGAGTTGTTTTTTGGAGGCAGCTCGGGAGAGGGAAGTAAGTTTATTTGTGACATAGTCCTTGACGGAGTTGTGGAGGTCCTGAAGAACTCAAACTGCGAAATAAGAAAGGAACTTTCCCAAAACATTCTGTTATGCGGAGGTTTAGCCTCCGTCCCCGGTTTTGAGCAAAGGGTAATGCACGATTTACAGGAGATCCTTCCGAACGACAAGAAGCTCCAGACTTTGGATCAAGTCTTTGTGTCCGCTCCTCCGATTTCCCCCTTTCTAAGATCTTACTATGGAGCGGTACTCATGCTACAGACGGAGAAGGTTAATCTGAACCGGGAACTCTCTGAGATTTATGAGTCCCAAAAGACCCACGAATCTCTCGAGTCTCAATGAAGTCCCTTTATTACTGGAATCTCAGGACTGAGAAGTCAATGGCCTCTAGATCCGGAGAAACCAGAAACTCCGACCAGTCCCTGAAATCCAAAGCCCCAAGGAGCCGATCTCTTCTCTCTCAAGCCATTAATATTCTAGCTAGTGACGTGCTGCATGCGCATGATTTACGCGCCTTATACTCCCCACGTTTGGAGGTGGTGAGCAAGAAAAAATATAGGCATCACTTGAGGAGTTCAAGTTAAACTAGTTTAGACGGAATTGAAGAATTGGAAGCGAGAAAGGACCCTGGGAGATGCAAGAAATAGGCGAAGATGAGCTTGCTGAGCATTTGCAAAAGGAGGATAATCGAGGAGGTCATTTTACCGGTGCGAGCAATCTCAGCTTCAGGGGGGGATGGCTATTTAGCAATGGTTGTTGATGGCTTTACTCTGAAGGTCATTTCCTCCTGTTGCTCTTTCTACGACATAATTGAGGCGGGGGTTACCATTGTGGAGCAGCTGCACTCCAAGAGACAACCTCTCCGGAGAATGGACTGCATCTACTTCGTTACTTACGATAAGAAGAACTTGGAGGCGATTCAAAGGGACTTTGAGGGCGAAGAAATGTACAGGTCAGCTCACCTGTTTGTTACGGGATTTAGAGGTGAGAGGGCGTCTGCCTTTGAAATCTTATCAGATAAGGAAGGCTTATTAAGGAGATTACTTTCCTTCAAAGAAGTTAATTTGGACTTCATTCCCTATGACAGCAGGACATTTTACGTTGATACCAAAGGCACTTTTGCGAACAGCGTTGATCTTTTAGAAGCCCAGAGATATGCTATTTTATCTGCAATTAGCACTTTATGCAAAACCATTGGTATCCAAACAAAGCCAGTTATTAGGTACCAAAACTTTGGGAGGGCCGAGGTGATCTCCTCCTGTAGAGAGCTAGCTGGGAGGCTGAGTAATTTGCAGAGTGGGGGGTCTGAAGGTAGCGAAAACTGCACGATATTGATTCTGGACAGAAGTTTCGACACTGCTCCTCTATACCTGCATGACTACCATTATCAAGCTCTGGCCTATGATCTCCTTAATATTCCTGTCACATTGAGCGGTATGGATTATAGGGAGATGGGTGCCAAGACCAGACTGGACGAATCCACCGGAAAAGTTCCCAAGCTGGACGACGTATACGAGTACGAGATCTCGAGCTCTGGAGGAAATAAAGAGAAGAAAATGGCAGTTTTGGATGAAAAGGATTCGAAATGGGTACTTTATAGACACGAGCATATTGGGACAGTGAACCAGGCAATTACGGAAGAAACTTTAAAATTCACTCACACGGACGTTACAGCCAAAATTCACAGAGGTGACGACAGCGCCGCAAACATATCCACCAGTGAGACAATCCGGGCGGTGAGAGCTCTCCCTCAGTATCAGCAAACCCTGTCCCGCTATTGGATCCACATCAGCTTGATTGGGGAGTGCTACAACCTGCTAAAGAGAGACAATATCACTGCAATCGGGGAATTTGAACAATCTATTACCACCATGATAGACTCTGACGGAAAGACCGTGAATTCAAGTAAACAGAGAAGTAATATAAACGCCATTTTAAACCATTCCAATGAGAATTCCGAGGATGCCGTACACAGGAGAACTGGGACCCAAGACACGGAAGACGAATTCCCAGTAATTAAAAACAGTATAGACAAACTTAGACTAATTCTACTTTATGTCTCTCACCATACTGGAGTTAGCAACGACGATCTTAACCAATTAATAGAGCTTGGAAAGCTCTCAAACGACGAGCAGGTCGTGCTAAAGAAGCTCCTAGGACTTGGACTTTGCGGCTCATTTGAGGATATCGCCTCTGGAAATGGAAAGCACATCCATAGGTTTGAAGTTGCTAACAAAGAAAGAGTAAAATACTTCAAGCAGAGACTCAGAAATGTTGAAATCAGCCTTTCGCGGTTTGAGCCCTTGATAAAGACTATTTCCTACCACTTACTCTGCAGGCTTAATGTTGGAAATAACTCCATTGTCTCCTACAATAGCTTTAACCAAAATGCCTTTGAACAGGACTTCCCGCCAGTGGATTCTGCACCAGCCTTTCAAAAGAACTCGACGTCCCTACTCGGGGCCTTTGGCCAACTGCAGTCTCAGTCACTTTCTCAGCCGAAATACTCTCTAAAAAACAAGCAGGTGATTATTTTCGTGGTGGGGTCCCTCACATTCCCCGAAATCAGATGCATATACGAACTTCTCAACGAGTCAAACGCCAATATATATATTGGAGGAATTAATATCACCACTCCGACGCAACTTATTGGACAGGTCCTCCGCTCTTAGAATTCTAGCTGGTTTTGCTCTAATTGTCTCCTTTATAATCGATAAAATTCTCTCCTATCAAGTATACACCCTTAAATTCAGTCAGAAAAGGTACCTTGACTGTTTTTTTACCTCTTAAAATAGTGACTCTTTTCGCAGGGTCTCTCCGTGAGCCCCTACCTACTTAATGTTGAGTGGAAAGACGGCCTCTGCTTTCTCTAAAAAATCCGGAGGTACCCAAAAATCCCCTTATAGCAAAGTCGTGTATATACATACACCTTTCCACCCCTCTTGCTCTTTTTCTCACCGTCGGCCCCAATATTTCAATTGCATTCGGTCCACATGCAGGTGTTTGGCGCCATTTGGTTTTCCCGCCTGATTGTCTTAGGTAAAGGTCTAGAAAGATCTTGTTTGACATGTGGTCCGAATGTAATGTAGAAAGGAACTAGTTTCGGGTATTTCAAGCCTCATACTGAAGGAGTAAGCCGAAAGTATTTGGAAAAGAGGGTTGCGTAGCTGAGCCATTTTAATTGAAGGAAAACTTGGAAGGGCGAGTTTTAAGGGATAAAATGGGAAGGAAGAGTAGTGATGGCTCCGGAGTTGGGACGGACATATTGCATGCATTGGGCTTGAATAAGCACATTAATACTACGGATGATTCTGAGACTGGGGACCAGAAAAGCGTGAACCCCTCAAAGTTTAAGAAACTCACGAGGTTTTCGAAGGTAAAAAAGAAAAGCGGAAAGGTGGACTCAAGCGATGAAAATAAAAACGTGGATATTGATTTGAACGTAGATAAAGATAATGCTGAAATAGAGCAGGCAAATGAGAAGACCCCAGTTTCCAATTTACTGGATGTGCAAACTAGCTTTGAAATGGTTTTGGATGAAATTGAAAAATCTATGGTTGGAATCAAAAAGAACGTAGACCTTGCCGAAGGATGTTTAGAAAATATATTCACTGCGGGAGAGAAGCTGGAGAAGTTTACTGAACTTTGTAAGGTAGAGAACAGGGATATAATTTTGGGCTTGCATAAGTTAGTTGATGTTTATAAAGGAGTTGCTTTGGCCTCAGCCTCTGCCACGGCCATGGAGGAAGCCAAGAAGAATGGCCCCGAGAAAGGTGCTGAGAGAAATACCGAGGAAGATCCTTTGAATAAGCAGGAAGGAAATAAATTTGTGAAAGCTGATGTTAAAAGACCTGATGCAAATTCCAACGGGATGAACGAGGTTGAAATCAATAAGGCCAATCCAGAAACCAATGTTGCTTTTGTTAAATCTAAGTCGATTGTGTTAAATAAGAGCAACTCTAGCAAAGTAGCACCCTCCAATACAGTCACACCTGAATTGAGAGAAAAGCCCTCCAATGTGAGCACCAATTCAAAACAAGCTAACAACGAAATGGATAGCCCCAAGTCTACCCAAAGCAATAAGACTCCGGAAAAACTCTCTACTCACCAAGAAACGGAAAGTAGCGACCAAAAGTCTCCCAAAGAAGCCAAGATCAGCAAAACTGAAAGACTCAGGGAGAAGCTGGACAACTTCCGAATCAGAAAAGGCAAGAAGGAACACCAAGATGATGAAACCAACACTGACTCTGCTGGGCAGGGGAATAATTCTGGACAGACACGCATGGAGAAGTTCAGGAAAAAGTTTGAGAGAAAGGCCAAATAGCCTGATTCCCTTACTTTTCTGTTTTATCCGTATTGATTTTCTTCCCATCACTTTTAGATATATATTTAACTTTTTATATACATGCATCTCCACGTGTAGGCGGCGGAAGTAGGCGGCAAGGTCCAAATGTCAAAAATAACTTAAAGGATTGGGATTAGTTGACTGGGAGTAACAAAAAATAGATAAGCGACCGAATTTTGGTTGGATGAAAATTGAGGGACTATATTTAGCATAGAGCTTGAAAGCTGTTTCTCTCACGCCTTTTCTCCTTTTTTGCCACTAACGGGTGCGTATGCTTGCTGAACTTGGACAATTTATCGAATTTTTCCAGGTTGAATTTTGAGCTCAGGGAGTGAATTAGAGATGAGACGAGCTGAGTCCCAAACTAAGAAACAAATAAGGCGGAAGTATAAGCAGCGTCCGAAAAATGCGAGTGACATTTTTGAGTTGAACTCGCCTTTAGGAGCGAGTTGTCTGGATTCTCGGTTACAAGAAGGTCTCCAAGAAACCTTTGACAGGTTCAGAGAGTATGGCTCTTTTGCGGAAAGACAAGTTTTCAGGGTTCTCCCCTATGCTCTGTTCTGGCTGGGAAATCTCGGAGATCTGGAACCCAGGCTACCTTTGGCAACCACTCTCAACGAACTTAACCGGGAATTTCTCCAAGACTTTCAAGAAATCTCCAAAATTGAGCAGTTTTTCGCATCTTCTAACTCTGAAGGAGATGGTCTAGGTAATTTCAGTCGGATCCCAATTAATGGTTTAAAGTTGATAAGCCATCCTAGACTAAAGGGAGTAGAGTTTGCCGTCCAGAGAGAGTTGGAGATTGACTTGGTATTTGATTTGCCAAATTCATTTTTTGGAGTTAAAGACCACTTGAACTATGGCTACTTTATTAAGAGAGGCTCTGTAGTGCTGAGCCTGTATTTGAAGCTTAAAAAGGTTCTTGAAGCAGAAGGCGGTAACCTACCAAAAATATCTCAGGATGAAGGAGAACGGATTTTCCGGGAATTAATTACAAATAGAAATGATATTCATGGACTTTCCAAGAAAAAAGACTATCCTCCGATCGCTCCCCAAGAAGTTATTCGGAGTGTGAAGGTTGAAATTGATTTTCTTAATGATTTGAGGTACGTTCCAATAGTATCTCTGAGTTTACTTTTAGAATCGTCAAGACCTAGCCTTGGAGGCCCTTCAACCTTCTCAGTGAAGTTTAGAATTCTTCCAAGTATTCCAGAAGACTCCTCTGTAAGCAGGGAACCCATCTCTATTTTCAGAAACTGCGTGAGAAAGAGCGTGTTTACTGAAGATACGAAATTGAGTTCCCAAAAACTAAGTTCCGCCCTCTTACCACCTACCCCTCAGTATAACGGAGCTTTAATGCACGAGTTTGGAGACAACCTTGCCAAAATTACCCAATTGGCCTCCCAAGTTCTCTCTTGTGAACTTTTAGAAGAAGCCATGATACTCATTAAGCTGTGGTCTATTAGATGGAGGATCTGGGACCGCATTGGGGTGGATGAGAGTGATTTCAGACTTTCAGGACAACTAAATGAGGAGACGGCTTTGTTTTTGCTCCTCCATGTTCTGAAGTTGAACAAAAAAGAAAACTCTATTTCAGGTATGATTACCAGCTCTTTTCAACTTTTCAAGCTGTTTTTGATAGATTTACAGAGGATTATTTCAAATTGGAAATCTCATCTCTCTGATGATAAAATGGGAGTATATTTTATATTTGGAGACGGCTCCCAGAGATACTTTAAGAAGATTTTCACTACAGAGAAGGATATAAAGAGAACTAATTACCTGCATTTGTTCAATAGAGACTACATTGCCCGGCAAATCCTTATACTATTCCAGGACCAGAATGAAATGCAAAACGTACTTTGGAGATGCCAGGGCCTCTTTACCGATGAGCTGGAAGTCATCCTCAAAAAAACCCTGAATCTGATTGATAATAAAACTATGATGGACTATGGGAATTCCATCTCCGACTTTTTCAGAGTGATTACAGAAAGTTTGAACTTGAAGACAAATGATACGCCTCTGAAGACTTGCCTCTTGGAGTTTGACTCTTGTTTAATGGTCTCTTATCCTCACACCTATGAAAAGATCCCTCTAAGCAGTAGTATTTCCGGCGACAACCTAAAGCCAAAGGAAATTGTCCTTGGGAGTACCTCTGATCCAAAAACTCCAAAAAGAAGCCTGGATTCCATCTGGGAGAACTGTCAGGGACAGAACTTGGCTGAAATCACGAAAAAAATTCTTGAAAGGAGCTTCACTGACAGAGTTAGGCTTCTGTCTCTCCGAGAAGTCTGTTCTCCCAATAGATTTGGGTGTTTGGTTGGAATTAAGTTTGCTTCCAAAATAACAAGATCTATAGACAAGGGTCCCGGTATTGACACTCCGGAAGCAAAACTATTCAAAGAGTTTTGGGGAAGTGAAAAGGTTGAAACTAGAAAATTCAGAGATGGCACCGTATTAGAGACAGTTTTATGGAATAGTAACAAGGTTAATAACATCGAATTAGTGGAGGGAATTGGAGTAAATGAAGAAATCTTGCTTTATTCTCTTGGAAGGCATCTTCCTGATATTAAGAAGGGGATAGATTCGGGTTCAAGGTTTAAGGGGGGGTGTATAGCCTATTCCATGACTCCATTTGGATCTGTGGATCCCTACTTGGACTGGGAGAAGACTATTCATGAGGAATTTTCAAACTTTAAAACAGTGGTTACAGGACTAACTTCACTTCCGCTGAGTATTAAATCAATTCAGTCTTCGAGTCCCACAATGAGGTTTATGGAGTTCCAAAAAGTCTCCGAATCATACAAGGATGCGAAGATCGGAGGTAGGGAGGAGATAAGCTGTGTGATAGAAATGGAGCAATCAAGCAAGTGGCCAAAGACAAAAGAATCAATAAAGAAGATAAAGGTGGCCTTTTTGCTTTCAATACAGAAAGAGTTAGAAGAGCTCCACTCGATTTCATGCGATATAGTTCCGGAATTCGAGGATTTTGGAGGTGGAAAAGGCGAAGATTTGGGAGGCTTGGTTCCGTTTTTGGATGTGTACTGGAGAGAAAACATAGTATTTAGGCTAAGCATTTTCCACCAAGAGGAGCTCGCAAATACTGCAAACACTGTTATTGATGCGGAAAATATGTCTGAAAAGATAGTAGAGAACAACATCAGATCTCCCATCAATGACATTTTACAACTAAGAAACCTCTGGTGGAGAATTCAAAGCGGGGCCAGACTATTCAATTTAAGTAATTACTTTCCTTCTTTCCGAGGAACAGTCAGAAAGCTTAAGCAGTTTGCATCTTTTCACAAAATTCCAGATTCTGAAGAGTTCCTTGAACATGTCGCTGCCTATGTCTACACCAGTAATGACTTATTGAATTCTTATTATGAAGTACCAGGTACCTCTACAACGGGCTTTTTGAGATCATTGTGGGTAATTTCGAAATTTGATTGGGAGAAAAATCCTTTGATTGTAGATTTGGACTTTCAGATATCAGAGGACTTGGAAAAAACGGTCATTTCAGAAGAGGAGTACAAAAGACTGGACAAGATCCACTCAGTGCAGTACGGCTTTTTGAAAAAGCACAAACTCCAGAAACAACTGTTTTATGTTTCTTCTCAGATAGATCCTCAGTCCTTACTAATCAGAGTACCTAGTCACTACAACTCCTGCAGGCTCATTCACTTCGCCAAGCAATACATAGAAATGATCACAAAGAACTCTCTGAGGATTCCTATGGAGCGAATTAGGGATTCTTGGCAATCACAGCCAAAGTGCGACATAGTTATCCTCCTGGAGGAAGACTATGAGGGGTTAATTCAGCCTAAAGCCACAGCTAAGAAACTAAAGTATTCGGGGATAGTCTTCAAAAAGCAATACGTGAATCTCAGCTCCACAGACGAGCTCTTGACTAGCGAGAACTCCAGGGCATCTCCCGCAATAATAGCTAAGGAGCTCTTCGAGAACTTGATCAGAGACATCCTAAAGACATGGAACTACCAGGTTGACGTGATCTACGATCCTTTCCAAGCTCCTTATCCCCACCGGATCTTCCTCAAGGTCAGGACAAACCAGTTCAAGCCTTCGAAGGTTCTAGATGGGGGAAGGAAGAGTTTCTTGCCAGGATGCTTTGTTTCCGACCTAAACTTCCCACAAAATAAAAGTCCACTGACAGTCCCGAATATCCCACTTATCCTAAGTTCCATTTGGAACGAGTACAGCGGATTCGTCAAGGATTTCAAGATCTAATATTATCCTCTACCTCTGTCTATTTTAGTTTTACACGTCTAATTCTACTCAATTACGTTCATCATTCGTTCTGAATCCTCCGTTGCACTCGGAGTTCGTTATTTTTACTTTGGCGCGCCAGAACGTATGATTAGTAAACTCATATATGGGCGGGTAAAATATACCGCCTACATGACAATATAGATTTAGCTTTAATGGATAGTGGGAAGAAAAATGATAGTGAGGAGAGAATAGTGTTTGAAAAAGGGAGTAAATAAATAAATAAAACCAGGAATAAACACAAGGGTGGGGAAGTAGGATTCAGAAGAGTAAGGAAGAGCCGCGGCTGTCTAATTTGTTCACAACTACGTTTGAGCTTTTGAAGAAACAAGAATTGACAAGCTGTAAGGATCACTGCGGGGGGCCTGCGAAAATGAACGGTTTCAGACTTTGTGGCGATATGCTACATCTTCTGAGCATATTTCTACTATTGAGGAAGTTGCGCAAGAGCAAGAGCTGTCTGGGGATTTCCTGCAAAATGCAGGAGATGTATTTGATTGTTTTTTGTAGTAGGTATATTGACTTGTTATGGAGCTTTGTCTCAGTGTACAATACTTTGATGAAGGTAATTTTCATTGCAAGCACAAGTTATTGCATTTACCTGATGAGATATCAGATTCCAATAAGCAGGACTTACGATGCGAATGCGGACAGCTTTCAGTACCACAAGTACCTTATTTTACCTGCTCTATTTTTGGGATTCATTACTTCGGAAAAATGGATAGTTTCGGAAATTCTTTGGAGCTTCTCGATTTGGCTCGAGTCAGTTGCTATTTTGCCTCAACTGATACTTCTACAACAACTCAGGGAAGTCGAGAATCTGACCTCTAACTACGTCGTGACTATGGGCCTTTATAGACTATTTTATATCTTTAACTGGATTTATCGCTACTATGCTCAGCACTACGTTAATTGGGTTGGTTGGATTGGAGGACTTATACAAACTGCTATCTACGTTGACTTTTTCTATTACTATGCAATGAGCAAGTGGTACGGCCAGAAGCTCATTCTTCCGTATTCTATTGAGATTTAGCGGAAGGAGTGGGTACTTGGAACGGGCTAATTCCGGTCTGTCCGAACAGTACTTAACATTAGAGAGCTGGAGCGTTAAGAGGACCGTCGGGAACCAGACACCCCTTTCATTTGAGTGGGCAGCGTTCCCTGATCCTCAATATAATTCAATTTGTTCTAATAAATCGTCACTCTTTTCTCATGTTTCTTTAAAAAGTTTGACTTTGTTTCATTGGGAACTGAGAATGTCCCAAAAACCTGGAATATTGGTTGCCGTTTTTCGGAGCTCCGCCCAAAGAGTTAGCTTTTCCAAGCTATTTCTCTGAGCTTACTGGCTCCGTCACCTTCTTGAATTCTTTATTATGTTCTCAATAATAAGTTTCTCCGCTGTGATAAGTTTTTCCTGTATATAAGGAGAGCCCCTGTATCCTCCGCTAGGTTCGTTTAACTCGAGCATCCTTCTGGTTATCTTGAGAGGTAAGAATTCGGTGACACAACTCAAATTGGAACCAGATATTAGAATGGAGAACTTACCATTTGAATGTCTTCCACGTTGTATTTCTTTCCGGCGTCTGTCCCTAGAATCTTGTTGGCCTCCCCTAGAGTCATTCTACTTATAAACCGGAAAGATTTAAGGGCCTTAATACCATCTAAGGAACAAATTACCCGTATTATTGGGCAGTAAATTGCGTAAACAAACCTTTGTAGAGCTCTCTGACATACTCCTTTGTCACATTATGTATTGATATGGAGGTAATCTTGGTTAACTTTGCTAATACTCTGGGAACAAAGGGAAAAGCTGAGTTAGTGCAATTCTAGGTTCGGGACAACTGGGAGAATTCTGGAAACCTCCAAAAACTACAGACGCCTTAATTTACTAAAACTCACCTCAAAGTCTTCAAAGCCATAGTTTCAGAAATCTCTCTGATCTCCAAACTTTCTCAGCCCTGGGAAGCGAAATCCAGGGAAATTCCCAAAAAATGAAGTCTAAACATAAACACGGGTTCACAGGTTAGAAAGAAGAGGTTCAATCTTCGGAAGTAATTTTCGTAAAAAAGAATGGAAATTATTAAATTTTGTCTCGCATTTTATGGCCTCCCCAACCAAATAAGAGAAAAATACTTGGCGGGAAACGCTAAGTACATGCAAATGTAAAATGAGATTTATTAAAAATAGCTAATGGAAGATAAATTCTCCGACAAAAACGGTCGTTGAAAAGTACCTGACTAGAACTCTGCTGAGGTTTGTGAAGTCGTTACAGCGGCATTTATTATAGGAAATGATGCCTTTTTCCGTTTCAAAATAGTAAAAGTTATCTTTGACGTTAATAAGGGTGGCGGGAAAGGACTCGCAGTGGTGGTGTAGCATGAGAGATTTTCCAGGGACATTCCAGATAGTGTTCTTTGAGTCAGGAAATGGGGGGGTAAATAACTTGATGCACTTGACTTTTAGCCTCGTCGAAAGCAGAATGGGGTAAATACTGGGTAGAATGGTGAAGAGGTTATTGCTGTTGCGTCTGGTGGAGCTCCTGGAAGGAGTTAAAGAGAGAATTAGGTCTCCAGAGTTGGGACTCGTGTTCGAATTGAAGGTGGCAGAACAAATATATATCGGGCCGTTGCAGGAGTTCACTGTCTTGTCGTGGATAGATATTGACTTACATTTGATAGCTTCATTGGAGGGTAGAAGAAGGTAAGAGCTGCCCACTTTTAGAGTTCCATATTCTAAATACATGGATACCTTAAATTCGGACGAGGAAATCGAGATGAGGTCTAGGATACAGCCTGAAAAAGAGGTAAATTGTTTGGATTCTTTGTGACAGAGACAAGTAGCCGGTCGGACTCTGGTTCTTTTTTCGTTCAACCCCAGACTTGAAAGTAATTCAAATAGGCTAGGACCCGTATACCAGCTAGAAAACTCCTTGGGAAGGTCGTGGCTGCTCCTTTTTAATAGATTGACTCCATGGAAAGCACTGATTGGTATATAAATTATGTTTGTATCACCTTTAATATCAAAAAGCTCAAAATTTATGAAGTTATCCACAGTTTTTACAATGTTATGATAGGTTTGTTCATCCCAATTACACAAATCAAGTTTATTTACGGCTACAATCAAGTTGGAGACTCCTGCTATCAGAGAGTAGATAATATGTTCAGTTGTCTGTCCTCTGGAAAACTCTGACTCAAAACTGGAGCTATCAATGACGAGGATGGAGTTATCGGAAAACATTGTAATGGAAAATGCGCTGGGAATAAATTCGGAGTGTCCTGGAGCATCCAGAACCGTAATAACTTTTTGTTCAATCTTCAAAGTTCTTGCCGAAACATTGATGGTAATTCCTCTCTCTCTTTCGTCATCGCAGTCATCAAATATCCATGCATAAGCAAAAGATCCCTTTCCAATACTTTCACTTTCTTTTTTGTATTTTCTCAGAACTCCTTCACTAACCAAGCCCAAACTTACGAAAAGTTGGCCCATTAAGGTAGACTTCCCAGAATCTACATGGCCTAACACTACGCAGCTATAATTATCAATATCTGGAGCAGTAGCTATCTGTATACTTGGCAAAACTTTGTTTGTAGCTTTTACATTTTTGAGTTGCGGACGAACTCCAGAGGAAATATTGCGGGCGGGACTTAGAGAAGACCTGTTTTTTGTTTCTATCATGGTGTGCTCATCACCTTGTTCATCCCCCTCATCCGAAAGATAATCTGAGTCGTAAGCATCATAATAATCGTCGTCTGTCAACTCCACATATTTTGACCTAGTTCTAGCCATTACTACCGCAGTGCGTGCTTGGATCCAAAGGCTCTCTTATTTTTCTCCCAATCCTGTTTATCTTTTCGAACTGCTTTGCCGGGTTGCAAGGCGTTCTCGTACTTGGCTTGTCAAGCTCTTTATTCTAAAATAACTTGTATTCAACATGTGGCGCCAAATAATTGGCGCCGCTGCTGTGTAAAGTCTTTGAATAATTGCAATATTGTGTGCAATAGAAGGAAATTAAGTAACGAACTGCTAAGAGGGCTTAAAAAGAAAGCGTGTTTGGTGTGTCCAGGTAACTTGAATATATTGAAGGCTTTTCTCTCTTCTTCAAGAGAAGGCCTGATTCTTCCCCCGGAGTGAATTTTTTTTTTCCTTCAAAATACAGCATAACGCATGCAAAGCAGTATCGGCAAAGGTATAGATAAGCAAATAATTTTAAAACTAGACTAATGCTTTGGACTTACAACTAAACTACCTCAACTGACTAAAAAAAGTAAAAGAGAGGGTAAAAGTCAAATATATATTTGGTTGTATATACCTATTGTGAAATGAGAGCTGCCTTGTAGCTTGTATAGGGATGAGTACCGACGAAATTTACAATAAAATTCAAAAAAAACCGAATCGGGTTGAGGCAGCTCTGGATGAATGGGCCAAGCTCGTAAAGAGATCGTGTTCTGTGGATATTGAGGAAATTAAGAAGAAGCACGAAAAGTACACAAAAAAATATATACCAGAAAGATCTATTTATGCGGAAAATGTGATTACATACCAACATACAAAAAATATCTGCCTATTGGCTAGTGAAATAATAAGAAGAAATGGAGTTTCTTATCTAATAATTGATTTTCTGAAGCAAATGTTGTTTCTCAGAGGATTCTTTGTCTTGATTAAGGATTCCGTGCTAGTACAATTAACAAGATACTCAAACTACATGAAATTGGTGGAGGTAAGCTGATCTCAATGAATTAATTCGCTATTTAACTATTATTTTCAGGACGGAATGAATAGGATTTATGAATCCACGAATAGTGGGAATTCTTCAACATTGAGTAGAATAAAGGAAAATAAAAGGAGAATTTTGGTATACAATTTCAGAAAGGTACTGGGTAGCGGAATTGGACTCAAACATAATAAACAGCCCGTGTACTACATTAGATTTGCAGATCTTCATCTAAAAACAACATTGGAAATAATATCTTTAAGCGAGATAAGACAGTTAATAATTTGGGAGTTGGATAAGGTAATTTACTCATTTTCTGAGATTTCCTTACGCGAAAGGAACTTTATTTCTCATATATCTCTTGTCCTGGATTTCAATAAGATGATAATTAGTACATACAAAGTGGAGTTCCAATCATTTATGAGACTTATCTCCGAAATTTTGGATTATTACTCGCCATTACTAATAAACACGGTAATAATCCACAAATCTAATTCGCTTAAGGAGAATATCTGGTATTCCATTGAGCCAATAATATCATTCTTGTACGAAAGGGAAATTTCCACGATATTAACAAATACTGAAGAAGAACTTTGGAAAATAATCAAGCCAATTAAAAAGGCAATTCTACATTCGAGAGGTGGGTTCATTCCTAACACTTGTTTGTATCCTGTTTGCAGCAATTCGAAGGCATTACCTAATGTTGAGATTTTAATGGACTCGGAAGCAGTTGGAAACATGTCTAGTATAGTAAGATATCCTACCTACAGGAGTTTTTTTCTCTCCTTCAAGCCAGAGCTCTCAATTAGGCAATTTATTTCCAATTGCAGCAGCATTGAAATCAGGATTGCAGACAAGTCACACTGGATCCAAGAGCAAAAGGAAATCAAAAAACAAATCAAGAAATGTGAGTAAGTCTGTGCTTCAAGACTCTCCTGGAGCATTTTGAAGTAAGAAGATTATACCTTTGCATTTTCCTAATTTTTGCATTTCTATTACATCAGTATAAAATAAAGCACACACTGGCGCCAAAACGATGCCGCCACCACTAATATTTTTTCTCGTGAACAGAGAAAATTGAAAATATGGAATTAGAGAAAAATAAGCAGTAAGTTTCAATTCAGAGACTTCATTACATAGAACAAATTACTTCTGAGCTGCTAACTTCACTTGGATATAATTAGCATCATAAAGGTAGATTATGGGTCCGAGGAACTGGCCAATATCGTTATGGAGTGCATCAAACCCGATTTCATTATGACCAAAAGCTCAAATGAGTCAAAAAGAGAAATATCTGTCGAAAAAAGTCAACTAATTATGTGAGTTTACATCCTCGTCAGCGCATAAGAGGTATTCATTATTTACTTCACTTGAAATTACTAAAATTACATCGTAATTCGCAATTTCACACTATTAATATCCACTTCGAACTACGATCGTCAGAAATGTGGAGAGTCAAAGTACCTGCATGCTAAGGAAAGTAGTAAATTCTATTTACGGAGCTTTGATTCTCTCATCAAAGACCATTGAGAATTTCTCCTAATATATTAATGTATCCTATCCTACCCCCCTCCCCCCCCATATTTTTCATCTCTAGACTCACGAAAACTCTTCCTAAAAAAAGTGACGTTCATATTCCAATCGACTATACCTGTCGCTTGGATACTGGTGTCATGATCCTAGTGAATTCGAATTGTTCCTCTTTCACCTTGTCCTAAAAATATCTCAATTAAATGCGTACTTTTTCTTCTCGTGGAAAAATATCCTGATCCAAAAAATCCCGCCTAAGGTATCGTATTAATAATAATGCCCAATGGAAGGAATTGGATGGAAAAAGGAGTATCAAATTTATGTTTGAGAATTTTCGATTAATAATCGTAAGAATTAAATGAAGCTGAGACTGTTTTTGGTCCATTAGTAGTAGGCTGGGAACTAGGGTTTTTAAAATGGAAGATAGCAATGTAAGTTGAATACCCGGGTGTGGGGGATTTTGGGAGCTCTCCACTCCTTGATATTATCTGACTGGAATAAAAATCAAATTATTACTTTAGAATTCTAAACTGAAGCCGAAAGTAGTGAAGGAATTTGCCAAGAAGAAAACGAGCCATTATTTCTCTGCTAGTAGGAAGAAGAACAGCTCTTTACCTGAAAAAAAGTCAAGTTGCAACGGCATTATTAACAATTACAATGAAGTAGGGGAAAGCCAGACAAGTATGGAGGAGTGTAATTCAGCGAGAAAGATCAGAATATATGCTGATGGTGTCTATGACTTGCTTCATCTTGGACACATGAGGCAATTGGAGCAAGCCAAAAAGATGTTTCCAAATACTCACTTAATTGTGGGAGTTGCTAGCGACGAGGAGACGCACAGATTAAAGGGAAGAACTGTTCAAACGCTTCAGGAAAGAACGGAAACTTTGAAGCACATCAAGTGGGTTGACGAGATTATATCTCCCTGCCCATGGGTAATAGACGAGAGATTTATTGAAAAGCACAAGATTGATTTTGTTGCCCATGACGACGCTCCATATGTTGCAAAACAAAAGAAAAGAGACGAAGAGGAGTCTTCTAATACAGAGTGCAACAGTAACGAGGAGAAGTCTGCGATTTCGTACGACCAGGATGATATCTACGGCTGGCTTAAACGTTGTGGTAAATTTAAGGCAACTCAAAGAACCCAGGGGGTCTCGACAACTGATTTGGTTGTGAGAATACTTCAGAATTATGAGGAATACGTTGATAGATCTCTACAGAGAGGAGTTACCCCGGATGAATTAAATATTGGATATATGAAGGCAAATCAAATACAAATGAAGAAGGGGATTCAAAGGTGGGGTGAAAAGGTCACTAACGAGCTGACAAAAGTAACTCTCACCGATAGACCACTGGGAATTAAGTTCGATGAGAGTGTCGATAATATTAGAAATCAAATACACAAATCTTTTGATGCCTGGAGAGGAGTTTCTAAAAAGTACCTCGAGGGTTTTGCTAGAACCTTTGACCCTATGAGATCACTATTTAGGGAAAATAGACTTTCCGAAAATGACTCCCCCTTAACTAAACTACAGTAATTAGGTTCCAAAAATATACTAATTTCTATCTCTTTCCTATATTCTACCAGAAATATTTTCGATAACAAACGCTTCCTTTTATTTTGCATGCAATTTTTTTCATGTGGCCGGTTGAGTTGAACGGTGGAGTGCCGGTCTTTGTAAAGATGATAATAATCATTACAACCATACATAATGTATTTATTTGTAAATAACTTGCTAAGCGACTACTAAATCACACTCATTTGGGAAATTTAGATGAAAATAACTGGTAATTTTGATGGTGGACTCTGAGAAATTTCTAGGGCTCGTAACTAATGAGAGGTGGCAATTTTAAGGTGATATTCAGTACAGAATTGAAAAGTTAATCTAATTCAATAGCCTACATTCGAATGGAGCCAATTAATAAACATAGGGCAATGTCTATTAATTATTAGCTTAATATTACCCGGAAAATTCCAAAATACGAGCAATGGTAAAATGAAAATCTTCCATTACATTCTTTAGGTAGTAATACGTATACCAATATTTATACTTATATATTGGTATATAAATCTATGCAACAAGTTTTCGAACGATATAGGCGGTAAGATCTTAGTATTAATAGTGCACTTTTGCATCTAACAGCAGAGATGTGCTTTGGGGCAATAAAAATTACAGTTTTACTAATTTAGCTTAAATCGAGAATCAAGGAATAATTTTAGTTTCTTGGTAATAATCTCAAGAAAGTGAAAAGTTCGTAAAGAATAGAAGTATATATTTACATATATTATTATATATAAATATATATTCACATATCCTACGCGAGTAAATAAAGGCTAACATAAATAGATAAATTGGTCTCTTGAAGGCAATTCAAGTGAAGGCGTTGTGTAAATCTGAGCTTTAAGTTTATTCTTATTTTCTTAGAGAAATGAAGTGTTTGTGTGTTTCAGTCTTCCTTTCGTTGCTGGCTGCATTAATTGGAATCGCAAGCTCTGAAGTTTTTATCGAGAATCAGAGTACCTTAGCGAGCCACAACAACAACACCACTTTCAATAGTACAAGATCAAGTTCAAATTCTAATCTCTCTGGGACTCCCCAAAATCTAACTGCAGGAAACTCATCTTTTGTGGCTCCCCCCTTGAACTCTAATAAAAAACCCAAGAATGATACTTCATCATCGGATTCAAGTGACGATGATGATGATGGAAAAAGTAAGTTTTCTAAGTTCATGAAAAAGATTAAGGGCCTAAGAGGTCTTGAACTTGCAAAATATGAAATGGAAGAAATGGGAAATGGAGAGTTCTTGGCTTCCAACGAAGAAACCTCAAACTCTTCTGAGATGTTAAACACTACATCTACAACTGGAAAAGGCAAGAAGCATCCTGGGAACCATTATCATCACCATAACCATAACCATCATCACCATCATCACGGTGGTTTAAAGCCCCACAAAACAACTACTTCCAGTACCTCTACAAGCACAACCTCCACAAGCACAACCTCCACAAGTACAACCTCCACAACCTCTACATCCACTGTAACAACTACCTCTACTAGTACTTCTAGTACGGCTTCCTCCACAACTACTACAACTACAACTACTACAACTACAACCACCACAGCAGCCACTACTACTACCACAACTACCGGAGTAGCAGAAACTATCTTGGATATAAATGAGGTAAAAAGGTTAAATGGGATGAGGAGCTTGAGAGGACTATCTGAGAATACGGTTCAGAGTGACCCAGAAGAAATGAAGCTCGAGGAAGAAGAGATGGGAAGAATGGATAAGCTGGTAAATATGACTAGAGAAATTAAGGGAAGTTTATTAGATTCATTTAATAGCTCAATGAATTTTGAGATTTTGAATGGAACAAAGAACATCGTAAACCAGACTTTGAATTCTCTGGAGCAGTTTAAGAATGTAACCGGTTCATCTTTGAACTTCAATACAACTATCTTGGATCAGCTCAAAGAAACTAAATCCGTAGCGGTTAACCAAACAGTTTCCACGCTTGAAAATAGCAGAAGTAATTTGACAAATGTTGACTTAGATTCTAAAATTGCAAAGATTTTTAGCCCAATAAATGAGACTCTTTCTGCTCTTCAATCTACTTCGAATCTGACAATTCCCCTCAAGGTTGCAAATTTGACTGGTAATATCCTCAGTGATGAACCGATTTTGAAAAACAATTTCACTCAGCAATTCCCACTTAATGGCTCCTTGCTGTTGAATGGTAAGGTTGCAAACATTACCACGATAGAGATTCTCTCAGTAGGGGGAAGTGGTCCGGAAATTGATCTAAATGACACAAACTCTGGAACATGTCCAAATGGGGTTTGTGAAAGTGATAAGGAGAATGATGATGAAGTTATTTTTGACGAAAATGGGAATCCCATTTTCAAATACAAACAGGGTGCTGTGGAGGCCGAAAAACAAGAATCTGGAGGGGTTTCTTCTGGTTATCTAAATTATAATTTCGTCCTGTTGACCATAGTATTTTCAACTCTGTTCTTGTTTCAATAAGCATTAGCTTAGAAAATAACCTTTGATACCTCCTTTTACAGTTTTTTTTTTACTTGGGTTAATGAAACCCTATCCAATCGAATTACTACTCTTGTTATTGATAAGAATTCTCGACTTGTCTCGTATTAGTGGACTTAAGATTCAAACACCTGATGAAATTGTTTCCACATGCGCCTAAAGTTAGTCTCGGTATTGAAATTTCAAGAAAAGTGTTGTAGAGGAATCATTGTTGAAACCAAATGTGTAACTTTAGAGATGCATTTGTGAGAAAGTTTGTGGAATCGAAAGCAAAGGAAAAAAAAAAGTTAAGAAAATCTTCCATAAGTCTATTTTAATAACTTAAATACATAATGAAAGTAGGAGGGCCTTTTAGTGAGGCTGGCTGAAGAGGTACTTGCTTAATTGAAGTTAATTGTATTAAGTAAAGTGTTGGCCGACCCAAATAAGGAAACGGCGTAAAGAAGGGAGAACAAAAGTCTTAGGGGACTCGAAGTGAAGTTATGCCTCTTTTCATGAATAACTCTGTAATGAATTAGGGCGGGAATGATGAACACAAAGATAGAGTCCACAAATCCTCCTGCCATGATGATTAAAGAACTTGGATTATTCTGGAACTTGATACCGATAATGCAGGACACAAAGAGAATGGCAGTCAAAAGTAGAATCCTCCCTGATCTAGACTTGACGAAGGTTGTGTTCTTGGATCGGTCTTTCTTTTGAATAAGTTGCTCTCCCTGTTCGTTATTTTCTGGGTTATTAATTTGGCTCAGGTAGTCGTTTTCAAGACAATTTGTTAAGGCCTCCAACATTGGATAGATATGTAGCGGGATGATAAAGAATAGAGAAATTGCCACCAAAAGCTTCGAGATAATGAAAAGTGGCGACGAGTGAGGAAGACTATTTAAAAGAAATTCCTCCGTTCTCTCCCCAAAGTATGAGTACGAAAGGAAGGATAAGATGGAATATGAAAATACTATTATAAATCCTGTCAAACTTGTCAAAATTCTTACTGAGGTCTTAGATGGATTCTTCAGATTCACTGTGGCCGGAATTATGTTAAACTGGGAGAAAAAGGCAAATATGCAAATATTGAAAAGGGAAATATAGCTTGGAATCGAGTTGATGTCGAAGGAAATGTTTGAAAGTTCATTAACTGCATTATTAAAGTTGATTCCAGAAGTTGATATATAGTAAATGATTGAGAAAAAACAAAGGCAAATTGAAAATAGTGATAGGAAGATGAGTCCAATCCAATTGAAACATCTTGGAGGTATGCATATTGGGAAGAAGATGAGCGTGAATAGTGAGATGATTGCAGTCTTGGAGTTGAACATAAATAGGTAGTCGTTAGAGCCAAAATGGATGAATAGTGGTAGAATAACATCCGACAAGACTATCATGAATATTGGAATGCAAAATATACAATCCAGAAATACAAGAAAATCAAACACTCTCGGTAGGGAAATTATTGGCTTTTCGGAGTCTCTGTTTTTCAAACTCAAAAATATTTCCTCGCTATAAGCTGCAAAAAAAAGGGAACCATAGGAATCTGCTCCAGTTAGAGTTGATGCTGCTGCCAAAATCTTCATTGATAAAACCGAAAGTCCTCCTGCCAAGAGTGAAATAACCACTCCTCCTAAAAGTCCACAACTCTTGTACATTCCCGGAATATAAAAGCAACCAATCCCAACAGAGGTTGAAACGACTATTATTAGTGCTGAAAAAAGGGAAATCTTTTTTTGGGTATCCATTGCTACACTCCGATCACTATTCTTTGTCGTGGCCACGTCTTAATTAACTTTTTTCCGGTGTTGAATTTCTACACCCTTTTAATTAATTTTTTAATTAATTCTTCCTAATTTCCCCCAATAATTATTTATATTTTCCTTTCTACTATTGCTATTTTATTATTTTTTGCCACTATTTTTCCTGTGTGAAGCGTTCCCGCCCTTTTTTATTCAATATACCAGTATCGGAATGCCACAGCAGAAAAAAAACCGCTGCAAATTGTACGACAAAAAGCAGAATCTATTTATTTACAGTGATGGGGATTAAAGGGCGTGAGTTAAAAGTTCAAACTCAATTAAATAGCTGGTACTGAAGCTTTTGATACCTCTTCCTTTTTTAATGCCAATATTTGCCTGACAAACAGATTGTAAAAAAAGGAAAGGTAAATAGGCAGTAACAAAAATTTCCACTTTCCAAATTATCCGGACAGAGTTTGTTGTTTTCACAGTATTTTAACTCATTTTGCTTCGATGTTATTGTTTATATTGATTGCATACGTCATTTTAAAAAAATGAAAAAAGTACCTTTTTACCTGACTTTTCATAGTACAACTAAATTCTGAATCTGATTACTCAAAAAACGAAAAAAAAATCGTGAGTGCCTTGAAAACCTGTTTTATTAGTAAAAATACTAAGCACTCCATATTTATTGAGAGCAACCAAATAAGGGAAACAAAAATCGCCAAAACAACAACTTGGTAGTTCTCTTTCAAACTGTTTACATTGCATGCAACAGCATTATTAAAAATTGGCGCCAACAAAGGTTAACAACTATATGCAAGCTATTTCATAAAGTCCAGCCTTTCTGTCCCACAATAATCTAAATGATAATTATTCTCTTAAAAACAAGCAAAAACGAACGAAAACAAATCAAACAAAATTAATTGAATCAAGCCTTTTCAGCAGCTACTTTTCTCATCCCCTTAATTGACTCTGCAAGAATATCCTCGATTTCACCATAAAATTCTTTATATAACCCAAATAAGGCTGATTGTTGTCTATAGGCAGTATTCAAATCGTAATATTCGGAACTTATTCTTGAAAGCTCTTCCTTTAGCTGAGCAAGCTCAGCAATGGATTTTTTCTCACTTTCTTCCGAATTTTGGGACGGTCTTATTGCTTTTTGTTTCTGAGATTTCAAAGCTTTGTCGAGTTGTGAAATTCTTTTGTTTGCATCTTCTAAATCCTTTCTAATACTATTAATAATACTACTAGAAATAGAATCAAAATCTGCAGTAGAAGAAGAAAGAGAAGACTTTGAAGTTACGGAATAAGTATCCAAAGAGGCATTGCTTAAGCTTTTCTGATAAGCACTTTTTGTGCATATTAGCTTTGCCCTATCAAACCCTGAATCAGTCCTGCAAGTAGATAGGCCACAATTTGTTGAATTAATTGATTCTATCATTTTCTTAACAAATCCTTTTTCAATTTCGGAAGTACCATTTATATTATTATTGCCGGAAGATTCCTTTTTGTAAGGAATAAAGTTGCAATTATCCATTGAGATTTCTGGTGCCTTAATATTAAAATGGCAAGTTGGAAGATCAACGGATAAAGATACATTACTTGAATATTCGGTTTTATAGTCCAAAATGTCATTATATTCTAACTCTCTTTTCTGAAATAAGTTGCAATCTCCAGATTTCAAGATAACGTTTTTACAAGAGACGGGGTACAATAATTTATTTATTGCACTTGGCTCCTCTTTCATATTCACCGAGATAATCTCTGGATTTAATCCATAATAACTTGAAGCCGTTGATCCATGAACTGAAACCTTCTCTGAATTTGGGAATGAGTCAAAAATATGATCTTCAACATGCAACTTTGGTCCAAAACTTTCCACATCAGTAGTTTTTCTGGATGTTATCTTAACTAAGGAGCTATTGCTCCTTTTTCCAAAAGACAGCAAGGATGTCAATTTTGAAAATAAATTACTGCCTGATTTAGAGCTCTTTTTTAAAAGAGATGGTTCTTCTTTTTCTTGAATTTCTGAATCTTCACTTATTTTTGGAAGTTCATTGAAGTAATTGAATGAATTTTTGCTAGATAAAATGGAAGATTTTTTCTTTAGTAATGCACTAGTTGATGATCTACTTAAATTTAATGATTTATCGGACTTTGAAAGCTGTCTTGATAGGAAGTCATCTTCATTTGGAATGTATGGCTTTCCATTTGATTTAGGGTCCATAGATACAAGAACTGGAGGATTTGTGATTCCTTTTCTCCAGTCGTCTGAGCTGCATGATGGTATTCCTGCATAACAATCTGGAAATAATTCTTCTGAATAAGTATGTTGTTTTCTAGGCAAACATAGGCTCACTACATCAATAGAATCTGTATTAACTGCTTTGTAAAGGCGTATCACTTCTGATTTGCCGATATCTAAACATCTCGTTGGTAAAAAGCAAACTCCTCTCTGAGGCTTTGTTGTTCTCACCTCTTCAATTTGAGTCAGGTTATTTCCACTATTCTCAAATTTAAATACTCTAAAATTTCCATCGCCTTTTCCAAAAATAGTCAATAATTTAAAATCATCAATAAAATGCGGGTATAAGGTACTTGACATATTATCCAACTGTACATCTATTATTGACGACTCAGTATTTCTAATATCCCAAAGCTTCACAGATCTTGATCCTGCCTTTGTGAATCCTGTTGTCACTAATTTATTTTGCATAGTTCCAAAACCTCCCATCCAAGTGCATTTACCTATTCTTGTTCCTTCATGTGCAAGAAAATTCAAAACGGTTGTTTGCTCCCTAGGATCCACTATCCGAATTAATCTGTCCTTATTTGTTGTAGAAAGTAAACTCCCAAAAAAGTTCCACTTAATATCATAACACAAATTTTTATTTTCCCGATAAGAGAAGATCTTCAAGGATCTCTCAAGATCCCAAATGGCAATTTCTCCATCGCTTGAAGTGGATGATAGTATATTGTTCGCGTTTCTATTGAATTCCATCAAAGTAACTCTTTTTTCATGTCCATGTAAACTTGTTATTGGAGAAGAAATCTTTTCAACGAAGTCTCCTCTTCTAGTATTATGTGCATCCTTAATATCGCTTTCCAAAACGTCAAAAAATTCTCCAGAATTTGGAAGTTTCCAAGTTTTGATACTTTTATCATCTGAGCTAGTTGCAAGATAATTATTGTAAAAGGGTGAAAATTTCAAATCAGTGATTCCTGCTGAATGACCGGATATTACCATAATTGGAGGCTTTCTTACTCCTATGGAATCCATTGATATTACACTTGCAGACCCTCCTCCACCATCGTTTGCATAGGCTATAAATTTAGATGAACATGTTAATCCGGTACTTTCATTCAATCTTGTTCCAATCTTCAAATCTGAATAATTTTCTTTTAGTATTTTACTCGAGAGAGTCTTAAACCCACTTATCCCCGCTTGCATTTCTTTTTTTAGTCTTAGAAACCTTCCTACTATTTATTCAATGTTTTTTCAAAGATTTTTTTCACTCAAAATTGGATACTCCTTTCTCTTAATTAGAATCTCTTGGTTATATTATCTTTTTTTTTAATTAATAAGTTTATTTAATGGTCTTCACCAAGTAAAAAAAAAAAAAAAAAAA
>JABXOJ010000005.1:0-195112 GCA_014529505.1 Cryptosporidium felis
GAGAGACCTCAGCCTCGAGTCCCCGGCGGAAACCTGGGGCTGGACGACGCTGCTGCCGCTCGCGCAGGAAGAGGCGGAGGAAGCCACCTGGGGCTGGTTCACGACCTGGATCCTGTGGGAGGCGCTCCGGGGCCTGTCGAACCGGTTGCCCCGGAGGCCCTCCTGCCTCCTCCTGCTCTGGAGCTTCGACATGAAGTACTGGTGGTACTGGCACGTAAACGTGTCGCTCAGCACGGGCACCTTGACGTACTCCAGAGAGAAGAAGTTCACGTATTCGTCCTGGCGGTCGTTCGTGATCTGGAAGTAGCTCCTGACCATCACCCACTCCAGCAGAACGGTGACGCGGATGTACCGGAAGAGGTACCTCAGAGACCCGCCGAGGTCCCTCCTCAGGAAGGAGCCCTTAATGGCGAGGACCAGAGGCCTCTTGTAGACCCTGGAGCTCTGCTGCAGGTGGATCAGCCACCAGTCCCTGACCAGGGTCGCGGGGTCGGGCCGCACGTGGTAGAGAACGATCTTCCAGACCAGGTTGTAAAGAACCAGGGCCGAGACGAAGAGCGGGAGGGTGAGGACGAACAGCCTCGAGAACTCGGAGGGAGAGAGCCCGAGCGCGCCGAGGACCGGACTGTCGACCAGCCCGCAGACCTCCAGCAGCAGGAAGACCAGGAGGGTCGAGAACACCTTGAACAGGAGCGCGGCGGCCACGGAGGCGGAGAGGGACTTGGTCTTGGCCAGGAACGAGAAGAGCGTCCCCGAGAAGCAGTAGATCGTGACCGACCCGGAGAGGATGGAAATGTCCGGGGAGATCCCGCTCCGGAACGGAGACTCCAGGGTCAAGATCCGCCCGAGGTAGAAGGAGACCGTCCCCAGAAACCCGGCCTCCAGAAAGGAGGCCAGGTAGTTGGCCCAGTGCAGATAGTAGCCGTTTCGCGAGCTGCTGTAAAGGTAGGGCAGGTCCTGGAGGTACCTCGGGACGTCCGTGCCCGTGGCCCCGAAAGATACCGGAAGCAGTACCGTCCAAAAAAGCAGGTACACGCTCAAGGCGTCGTAGCCGTAGATCACGGTCCCCGACCCCTGGCAGTAGAGCTGGTACAGCAGATTCGGCACCATGAGCAGAAACATCTTGAAGACGTTGCCGAATATGGAGAGGCTCACCCTCTGGGAGGTCAGCCTCCCCACCCTGGTCAAGAGCGGAACCACCTGGTGGAACCTCTCCACGTAGAAGTCGGCCACCGGAGTGATGACGTTCGCGCCGCAGCCGGAGGCCCCCAGCGCGTCCCTGAAAACGCGTCTGCGGACGGAGGCGTCGGAGCCCCGGCTCCCCGCGCTCTCGCTGAGGCTCAGGGAGGAGGCCGTCAGCGGCCCCGAGGTCGCAGGGGTCTCCGAGTCGGTCCGGATCTCCCGGGAGCTCCCGAACCTCGAGGAGCCTCTCCGGCAGAGGGAGGAGCGGACGTCCCACCCGCTGGCGGCCCCCCAGACTCCGGAAAGCGTCTTCCTGAGTCTCCTGGAAACCCTCCTGTCGGACTCGCCGAGGCGCGCCCCCTCCGCGAGGGCGGACTCCTTGTCGGTACCGGTAAGCGACACCGAAACCGAGACGTCGCAGGAGGAGAGAACCGGGACGTTGCCGGTGTTGCCGGAAATCCCAAGCAGCAAGGGCCTCGGAAAGACGTTGTTCTTGAGGAAGTTGGCGAGGGTCTGGATGCTCGCGGACGTGGCGTTGCTGACGATCACGAACGGACTGATGGTCAGTATCGAAAAGAAGTAGTTGGCGAGGTCTCTGGACTCCAGGACGTCCCCGAGCTGGGGCCCCGAGAACAGGAGCCCCGGGAGGGAGTTGACCGTGCCGGACCCGGGGACGTTCTCCGCCCACGAGAGCCAGTCCTGGAGGGGGGCGCTCGCGTCCTCCTCGCCGGCCCTCAGCTGAGAAAGCTGGATCTCGCCGCCCAGCGTGGAGATGGTGATCAGGTTCCCCAGCAGCCTCAGGTCGGAGCCCTTGCTCTTGGGTCCGAGAGAGCTCCCCCTTTCGGGGCCGCGGGGCGGCGGCTCCCCCTCCAGGCAGTCCTCGCGGGAGCCGACCGTCTCCGAGCTGAGGGGCCCCGGCCTCCTGGCGATCTGAAACTTGTTTTCCGCGATGATGCTCAGCTCGTTGTAAACGGCGGAGAGAAAGGTGGCGGCCTTGCCCTTGTTCCTGAGAGGCAGTCTGTCCAGTCTGATGAGCGGAATCTTGTCGTAGCGAGGGAAAATCTTGTGCACGAGACGAACCGAGTTGGCCGAGGAGACCTCAAACAGAAACCACGGCTTTATCCCGGAGTCCAGGAAAGACCTGACGGACTCCGGGACCTTCTCCTGGATCCGGAACTCGACCCCAACGTGTCCCAAGTACTCGAGCCTCGTCTTCAGACTCTGGAAGTACTCCTCCGCCGAGGAGTCCAGCAAGAACCTGAAGCGGTCGGCGCGCTCCGCAAGTCCCCTCCTCGCGCTGAGCGCCTGCAGCTCCTCCTCCGAGATCCTCTTCCTGGCGAATATGAACACCTTGTAGCCCTGGTACTGCAGCTTCCGGACCTTGTACAACAAGTCGTCGTAGCTCTGGCTGCCGCTCCCCAGCTGATGGCCCGGGCCCTGGTGAGGCCTCCCGGAGACGGCCTCTCGCTGGCACCTAATCTTCAGCGGGTTGAGCAGAGGGAGGATGTGCTCCGCCACGCCCCGGACGTACAGAGTCGCGTCCCTATTCCGACAGAACCTGACTATCAGAGAAACCTCCTGCTTGGCCTTGTCCTCGCTCCTGTACACGAGAGACGAAAAGACCGTTCGTCCAAGGCTTTCCACGACGACGAACTGGGAGTTGGCCAGAACCAGCCTCATTCCGCAGGATGCCGCGGTGTGGACAATCGTCAAATCCGTCTCGTCAATGCCGGAGTACTGCACGTGGGCCTTTGGAAAGTTCTCGACGTACTCCCGGATCCTCTCTTCCCTGCTTTTGACTCTGAAGGCGAACCTGAGCTTCTTTGACTCCCTTTTCAGCTCGCTCAGGCACTTGCTGCCTATCCTGGTATTGCTCCCGTCTCCGAGGCTAAAGGAGACGACCTTGCTCGGCCCCGCCTCCGCGCTGCTTCCGGACCTCCGCTTCCCTCTGGCCACCGCCTCCTCCCTCATCAGCTCGAACACGGTCTCCCCCCGGTCCTCCGGAGTCGAGGTCTTGTGGTAATTCAGATAGCACTTGGTGAGCAGAATCTCCCTCGAAGACAGCGAGACGTTGCCCTCTCTTCTCTGCTTGTGCAACCTCTCGACGTTCTTATTGTACCTGTGAAGTATCCTGGCAGATTCGACTCCCTCTACTCTCCAGGTGTTGTCGTTTAGGTCATTGACGCGATGCTCAACGGCGCTGCAGTCCTCCGTGGAAAAGGTCCGGCTCGAGAGCTTCTTCAGAACTCCCTGGCCGAAGGACTCGCTCCTGCTAGGACTCTTACTCGGCGACCTGGAGGCCGGGCGCGTCTCCTTCGCGCTGTTCCCGTCGTCTGGCTTTTGGAAGAACCTGCCTCTCTCTCTGGGAACCCGAGAAAACAGAGAAGAGATCCTGAAGTCGCTCCTGCCGGGGACCTTGCCCCCTCTTCCTCCAATGGACGCGGAGCCCCCGGAGCAGCTCCTGCGAGGCCAGTCTCCGCCGTTTCCGAGCCCGTCAAAGAGGCTGCTGGAGGTGGCCGCGCCGCTGCTGCTGCCGGAAAACCCCTTAAAAGAGAGAATGGACTTCTTAACGAAGTCCTTGGGAATCTCGTGGTAGTTCTGTAGCTTCCTGATGCTCGAGGAGGCTCTTTTCACGCGAAACTCTCTCCCGAGAGAATGCCTGTGCTTCGAACGCCGCTTGAGGGACTGTTCTGAGTCCCAGGAATTGCCGAAGCCCTCGCTCCGGAGGAAGCTCCGCGGGCTGGATTTGGTTATTCTCAAGTGAGGCACTGTGGAGTTGCAGACTGCCATCGCATACAAAACATCAACCAGGACGGAGTCTTCGGAAGCGCCTTGCTGCTCATCGTCTTCCCTTTGAGCACGAGCAGACCTCCAGGGGAACTTTTCCTGAGCTCCGCTCCAAAAAGAAGTACTGAGAGAGTAGTTTATACTTTCGAGAAGCAGGCTCTTCACCAGCTGGGAGTACTCGTTGGGGAGCTTGTATCTGCGATTGGTGTTCCAGCCATAGAAGCTTTTCGTGAGCTTTACAATGTTGTTAAAAAGCAGGTAGAGGATCTCCTCGTTCTCCTCCCTGTTGATTTGAATTCCCTTGGTGTCGAAGACGCGGTAGTCCTTACTTCCCTGCACAGCGGCCAGGTTCACCGTGAGCTGCTTGGACTCCCGCTGGGCCCCTTCTTTGAGACTTATGCGCTTTCTTTTGTTGGACAAAACAATGTGATTCAAGAGCCTGACGATTCTCTTGGGAAACAGATGGACCGGCAAGGCAGGGTGGAGACGACTCCCGCTGTACGGCTTCAGCTCGCAGTCCAGATTCGAGCCCAGGCCCAGGTAGCTTCCATTATCGGGAGAGTCTTGGTAAGAAACAGATCTGGAGCTGCAAGGGCAGCTCATGCTTTTTTCTGCACTGAGCATGGCCTGCTGGGGAGCAACTCTCACCCTGGGCAGAGGCGGCCAGACCTCCCTCTGCTCCAGTAAGGTCGGGTCCGGAGGCTCGTCAATGAAGGTGCTGTTAAGTCCCCTGATTTGGAACAGGAACTTCTTGTAGTAGGACCTGATTTTCTTCTTATTTCCGTACTTGCCTCTCTGTTCCTTGCCTCCGAAGCCCCTCTTCTCTCTGTGGCCTCGAACCGCATTCATGCCGGAGATTGCGAGCAAGACACTAAAGTAGTGGAAGAGCTCCAGCTTTCCCGAAGGACTGGAGGGCCGGAAGTAGGGAGAGGAGGGCCCTCCGCTCGTCCTTATAACCTTAAGAGACCCATTTGAAAAGTTAGAATACTCGGACCAGTGGCCGCTCAGGGAGTGGTGTCTCCAAAGCAACCCCGAAACAATAGAGAACTTGGGGGACTCGTTGACCTTGACTGGCTTATTGAAGCAGTACTCCTTGCCGCCGTTCAAGCTGATAATCTTGAGACTCATCGGATGGGAATCCATCATCGAGCTCTGGCAAATCAGAGAAATGTCCACATGCCCCAAGGAATCCAAGGACTGGTAGTTGTGAAAATTCAAATCAAGAGGTCCGAAGCTCCAGTTTGTGGTCTGGCTTTGGTTTTGAGTCAGGTTTCGGCCTTGAATCAGACTTTGGGTCCGGCTTTGGTTCTGAAAATGGCCCCTCTCTTGTTCCTGGTTTTGGTTTAGACTTTGATCTGCTGAGCAGCTTCTAGAGGCTTTCTGATATCTCTCTTCCTTCCTCTCTCTCGCGCTGAAGGTGGAGCTCTCTTGTGCAAAAGACCCAACGAGGGAGAGCTCCCTTTGAACGCTTCCGCAAAACCCTTGCTGCGCCGTGTGGTCTGTTCTAAGAGCCTCGTTAAGGGGGAACCGGAAAAAGCCAATAATCCGGATTGCATCTGTTATGAAAGTGAGCGTGATCGGAACAAACATACTGAAAATCACGGCAAACTCTCTCACAGTCTGCCAGTGCTGAGCGTGAACAGTTCCTGAAACCCCCAGAGACGATAGCATGGAGAGGGTGAAGGACTCGAAGGTAGATTTCTTAACTGTGAAGACGTTTATTCCAAAGGAGGCTACTAGAACGAAAATTGTGATGCAAACCATCGAAACGGTATTTTCTAGCCTGGTCAAAGGGTTAAATCCGCTTTTAAGTTCTGCCTCTTTTCGCTTTTTCATTGAAACTCTTGTATCAGTACCTGCATACACAACAATTCCCAATGCCCAACTGGCAAACCTTAATCTTGAAAACATTTGGGCAAAGTTATCGATGGTTAGAGACTTTGCCCTGGGCTTTCCTTCCCATTTGAGAGATCCCTCAAAGTGGTTAATTTCGCCTGAAGGGACGTCGCAGGTTATTCTGCAGGGAGCCAAAATAAAGTCTTTTATGGCTCTCTCTAAGTCGGTCTGAATGCCAGTCGGCTCGCAAGTGCGGACTAACCTGGAGCCGTTAACCATCTCTGAGGATATATAAGCCCTCTTGCCACTCGAGTGGAGAACCACAACATCAGCAGGGAATTGTTCTCCATCAAGAACACACACAATGTCTCCAACTTTGAGGTTCTTCCATCTGGAGGCCACAAATTCCATCTTATCCTGATCGAACACAATGCAATACTTATTGTTGATTTTTTTGTCGCAAAGTTTAAGCTGGGCGTACATGAAAAGATCCAGCATTAGCGGCGGAAGAATAGTGAGAATTAAGGTGAAGCCAAAAGTTATCCATCTATTGTACTGAATGCTGGATTCAACAGAGAAAGAGAGAAAGAAAACAAAGATGGAAACCATCACGGAAACTCTTTTGCAGCGGGTCCAAATAGCTAAGAGAAAGAATTCAAGTAAGTTGTACTTGCAGCTCGAATAGTCGTTGGATGGATACTTCTTAGCTTCGTGGCTGTCGCCGGATAGATCCAGGAGTATCTTCCTAGAAATCCATACTGGCCTTTTGGTTATTCCATTTATGTTTTCATCTTCGGCTGAAATAATTGCTGACTTTCCAAATGAATCAATCATAGTTTTCTTTTTTTTGAAAAGAACTTAACTAGCTTTTTCGAATACAACACGATAATCCTCTCATTAATGCAGACTTGAGTTAACTTATCTCTTTTATTCTTTACATTTAAATATTTCTGCCTTTTCAACAGGGTTTTTTCGAATTAAATTAAAGTCTAAAATCCAAACATAACAGGTTCTCGGGGACGGTGAAGACTTAGTGTCTCATGAATATTTTCCACTGGAGACTCTGCCTTGAATCGAAAAAACAAATCGGTTTTACAATTATTTACCTATAATTAATTCTATAACCTAATAAATATATATATATATATATAATTTTTTTTTATATCTTAAATACGCACCTAATTATTACGTAATTAATAGCTAAAATTATATACCGGCAAAACCGGCAGTTTTGCATGCGTGCGCATAATGTGGGGAGTACATAAGAGCAATACTGGGAGGATTCAATGGACTAACCAACCAAAATACTTGGAAAAAAGGTGCTAATTCCTTTTCTTTACCAACTTGGCCAACGAGCGCTGTATCTTTGATAATATATTGTCCACTTTGTAGTCATCAGTCTTGTATTCCTTTATCTGTTGTATTAGTTGTTCCAAATAGTAGTTTGAGACGTAATTATTATGCTCTTTTCCAGATTCAAAATTTGAAAGAATAAAATGTGCAATTTTAAGAACGCTTTGTGCGGATTCAAGAAAGAAGTCCGACCCGGAAAGTTTTGGTTTTATGATTTCGCCTTTATCGCGAGAGCGGTTATAATCTTGAATGCTGTTCAAAAGCTTGTGATTGGATCTCGAAATGCCGATCCATTTGTAGCTCTGTGGTAGCATACGCTTTTCAGTGGCTCTAATTATATCATATTGGAATGAAGATGCGGGGTCCAGTTTTTCCCATTGCTTAGAGCAATCTGCGTCTGTCCTCCCAATGACAAAGTTCTTAATCAGACTCCAGTTTCCAGGACCATATCTACTGACGGCTAGAGCAAGGGTCCTGTTTTCCTCTGGAGTCCACCTGCCCTTTTTAAGCTCTGGAAGAAGCATGTTCATGTACCTTTCCCTGCACTTAGAGTCACTTCTTCCCTGAATATGTCTAGATATTCTAGTCCAAGAATTGCTTCCGTAGACAAAGTAAGCGAACTGAAGTCTAACATCCTCATAAAGCGACCAGGAGCCGTGCTTGAGATCCTTTTTGAGGCTCCGAACGTATCTAGTCCTACATTGTTGGTTTGTCCGCCCTGGGAGCAGATTAGCGATTAAATTCCATTTACTTGTGCTTCTTTTATTTAGTTCCAGAACTTCAAACCCTCCAAAGGACTCGACAGCGGAAATGAGCCTTTCGTCTTCCTCTTTACTCCAAGTACTCTTTATAAGGTCCTTATTTAAACTTCTTTGGTATCTAAAAATACACTGGTATGGAGTCCTCCCGCTATTCAGGTCCTGAGCAATCCCAATCCAATTAAAACCTTTGTTTTCCGAAACAAGAGCTAGTAGGCGCAAATCCTCTTTCTTGTCCCAAGGCCTCCTATTAATGTTTGGATCAACGAAGTGATACCAAGTTATTTGACAATCTCTCCCGGTTCTTTCACATCTATTTCCCAAGTCCAAAGAAACCAAGTTCCAAAATTCAGTCCAGTATTCCTCCGTGCTAAAATTGCGGTTCCTCTCAGATTGTAGAGCCAGTAGCCTATTTAGTTCCACCATTATCCTCGATTCATCTTTGTCCCCTTCACTGTTTCCACCAAATACTGAATCTTGACTGTAGTCCGTGATTCCTAGGCTCGTTTTTACCTCTAATATAGATTTTAATAGGTGAACTTTGACCAGCTTTTTCAACTTTTTAATCTCACTGGGTAACCAAATATTGTTATTCCACTCGTACTTTTTTCTAAAATTGGGTAAATTCCTCCTCAAATTATTTTTTTTAATAGCATCGTAATTGCTCAATGGAAACCTTCCCTCTAAATCCACAAACTTCGTCATTAGTCTGTGTCTTTTGTTGATAAGTTTTTGCCTTTCTACTGTATTTTGAGCCACGTCATAGTTAGTGACCAAGTCCCTTTGCCAGGAAAAAATCTCCATCTCCACCAGCTTTTCCAAATAGCCTAATCTCCTTTCTTCCAACCTCTTTATTGCTTCAAACACCTGTGAATATTCACTTGCCATCTTTCACCTTTATATTATCCATTGAAAAAGAAACACAATATACGAACTTGTAAATATCACTTCTATTCCCAAAGAAAACAAACCAATGTACGCCAGTATCTGTAATCTCAATTAAGTCGACTAATATTGCCAGATCTTAAATTCCATATCTTACCTTCATTATTGTCACCAGTTACAGGCTATTAACTTTAAATCCGGTTTGGCGCGAAAGGAATTTGCCACTCGAATGCTTTTTTGCTACCTGGGAAGGTCATATTTCAATTAAGAATTAGTATCGGCTAACTGAAAGTTTTCAAATTCCTCAATGACTTCTTTCGGAGTAATTGCCAGGTAAAACATCAACTTGCTTGTTAGTATCTTGCAGTTCTCGTTCTTAAGAAAATTGTAGCATTTGCTCTTAATAATGAGTGACCTAATGAAAGATGCGTTCTCCGTTGATATTACAATGTTTTTTACGATTTCATTTAGTCTTGTTTTAACTTGTGCTTCATCTCTAATTTCATCATTTAAATCCGTATTATTAAAGCAATTAATTCTTTTTAACAATAATAAATCCATAAACTTGTTGCAGTATAACTGTAGGATTTCAATTTTATCCCTTAACTCACTAACCGATGGATAGCTTTCTTCATTAACCTTGTTGGAAGATTTCTCCTCTGAGGCTTCTGACATTTTAGCGATTAAATCACTATTCATCTGATCTGTCCATGACGAGCACTTTTGCAATTTATCTTGTATCTCGGTAAATTTTAAGTCCACTGAGTACTCTCCAATCTGGTTTTCAACATCTAAGTGACAATCAATACTTGAAAATCTACTGCTCTTCATCGATGCCACACTAATTATTAAAAAATCAACAACTAACAAACATTTAAACAAAATTTTATACGTGCTCATCAACAATATCTATTTTGTATCAACTAGTAGTGAACCAAATCTTATGTAATAATTTTTATCAGTATTAACAAATAAATGTGGATCCGATTTAGTTCAGTATTAGAATAATCACAAATTTCAATACCACCTTATTCCAAAAGGAAATATAAAATTGCGAGCTCTTCTTATAGCAATACAATAACACCAAACTAAAACAAATAGCATTTCAACACTAAAATCTCTTATTCATATTTTCGTGCTTCAGAATTAACTTTAATTCATTGTGTGGTAAATTTGCAAATAGCAAATACAGGAAAGTCCCCACTCATTAACTTGATACCTGGGGCTCTTTTAAAATCAGTATTAACTACTAAGTTCAAACTGCCCTAAAAATTATCAATAAAAAGATATCGGTAATCAAATTAATTAAGAATATTGCCACTGTTTTTGGTGGACACCGGTACTTCATTAGTTGCATTTAAAATTTATCTGAATGACCTATACCATTCAAGAACGAAAACAATACTCTTAGTAGCTTTATTTTCCATCAATCAATAGCCTCATATTCTTCACTAGTTAGAGCTTGACTTGTCTGGTCCCCCGAAGAGCTCTCCATTTCAAAAAGTCTGCATTCTAGTTGCTCGCATTTACCTCTATAAAACGATGTTTGTTCAAGAATATATGCACAAAAAGGAGTCTTATCTGTTAAATGATGGTTACAAATAAAATGTCCATAACAAAAATCAAAATAGCTAACCAACTCACGAAAAAACCACAACTTTCTCCGAGTGTAATTTTTTGAATTATAAAAGTCACTTTGTTTTATATCTTTTGAAACACTCTTAAAGTGTAAAATGTATTTTCTATGAATCACTTTAATAAGTAATTGGAGGAAAAAAAAGTATTCATTTATCATCTCTTTTAATTTATTTGTTTTTCCGAGATACTTTTTTTCCGAGGTTGCTTTTAGTTTCGCCTTGTCCCTTTTATTTGAGTACTTTAAGTCAGCCTCTTCAAGTTTCAGGAGGATACCTTCAACCTGTTCCTTAATATATCCCATGGCATCTTGTAGTCTCGGGGAGCTAATATGTTTGATTGAACCTTCTGTTCCATACTTTCTCAAAATAGTGAGTATGTAGTCCGGAGACACTTCTGTTAAACTTTCAAATGAATCAATATTATATCCACATACTTTGATCAATGAAACATTGATCAAAGTATGTGGATATAATGGCCTTTGCTCTTTTAAAAACCAATTCCTAGAATGGCTGATCCGATACAATATGTATGTGATGACAGCTAATCCGATTTTAAATTTGAATCTGGATATCGAGCACTCCATAAAGCAGAGAATAAGCTAGTAAAATTAACTAACCAAATCTAATAAAACATCTAACTTGGGCCAATCTCAAGCCCTTTAGTTCTCACAAATTCCAAATATTCAAACAATTCTTTATTAAAGAATGCAACATCGGCGCCTAATGTCAAATCTAGCTCTGCATGTACTAATAATGAGACTTGTGAGTAATTTTTTTTTTTCAGTTAAAAATAGGTATTTCAAATTAAATGTGTTTGGGTTGTATATTAAATCTTTCATACTTAAATAAGAGTTCAAATACGCCACTTTCTTCTTCTAGTTTTTGACTTTAATTTTGTCATTACAATTGATTTTTTTCCAACAAATATTCTTTTTCTCTTTGATCTACGGTTAGAAGGCCTTCGTGTCTTTGTTAGTGCCTTATGCCGGCCGAGAAAAGCCTCTTCTTCAACATCTTCCCAGTTATCTGGGTTATTAAAGTCTAATTCATTTAATAGACGATTTTTAGACAGGTACTTCTCTTCAGTATTGGAATACAAGTGTTGGATGTACCTGCACAATGGACTGGAAGATATGAAGGGAGTTTTACACTTAAATATGAAGAAAAAATTCCGGAGTAAATCCTTAAGTTCTTGGAGGAAAAATAACTCCCTGAGATGGAAATCAATTTGACCATAGTTATTTGCTTCAAGAATACTCGATGACACTCTTTCAAAATTGCTTATTTTCCTCTCAATAAGAACTTCAAATACCCTCAAAATAAAATTAAGAAGTTTTGTTGCTGATTCCCTTGATTTACTAATTTCCTCTGCATTTGAGGCTTCATCATCTTGGTTTTGGGTCTCCAGTTGATTTTGTCTACTTAATTCCAAGTTCAATATGAAAGTAAACATATCAATCAAAGTTTCCAGGTCATTCATAGATCTTGATTCTAACCATTTATCATCGTTTTGTTCAAAAATTGAGAACAGTTGATCAGGATCAATTGTTTCGATTTCAGATGAAACCAATTCTTCAAAATTTCTCTGTTTATTTAACTCAGAACCTTTCTTTCCCATACCATCATGACGTTCAGTTTTCATCTGAATAAGTGAAGCCAGAATAAACTGATTAATTACGCAAGAATATTCGCACTCCAAACAAATATTCCCAATTTTATAATCAATGATCAAAAACAAAAATACAAATACAAAAAACAACTCATGAAACATTTCAACAGTCAGTTCCTCCGAAATAAAAAGAATGAATGATGTCTTATACAAAGAATATTGCGACTTCGGAATTTACCCATCACATAAAATTGATTTGCTCAAGTAATACATTGGATTTTAACCTGGGTTGATCTTTGAGAGCCGGTATAGGTCGGAATTAATATATAATGGTAAAAAGGAGTTATTAGTGAAGGTGCAACTTGAGTTTCTCAACCTCGCAAATTATTACCAATTCCTCTATTATAGAATTGTATTATTACCAACACTAATATCGTCTTTTCAGGTCAAAATGTAGCGCCTGGTTGTATTGACTTTCACACAAGAAAATCACAAGAACGAATTAAGAGTCAGTTTAAACAGAAATTTACAAATAGTGGTCTGCACACACAATTAAATTCAGAGCACTCTAGCTACTCTACACTCTAATGGTCGTTTTATCCTTAATTCATCAAAACAATAGGTAACGGCGAGGTATAGTGGCGGCATGCAGTCTTTACCAGTGAAAGTAATTAGCTAATTACTTTCTTTTTGTGAATAATTTTTTGGGTTTAGAAATGACCCTTCTAAGTAAGGATTTTCCTCTGCCACTATCTGTAGCTTTTTCACGGCCCTTTATAGTCGAACGCCCTGGTTCAACTGATTCGTATCTTTCGGATTCGTAGGATTCTTGAAGTTCGACCATTTGAGACTTCAATTCTCGATATTTCTCTTCTATTTCTAGAGATAACTCTTCTATTAATGCGCATATATCCTTTCCCTCAGCCAAGGGGTGATTACAAAAGACTCTAGAATGCATGCTTGACAAGAAACCTGCAAGCTCTTGTTGAAAGGCAATTTCCCTTTTCTTAAATTGAAGAGGATGATAAACCTTGCTTCTGGAAATTTCAAGTGTTGCTTCCTCAAAACTGGCGACTATCTTTTGGTAAATCAAAATAAAAACATAGTTTACGTAATAATAGTATCTCGCTAGCTTTCTTTTAGTTAGGTCCAATTGATTTTCGAACGAGCACATCAATTTAGTGATTTTTGATTCGTATTTCTTTTCATTGCCTGAATACTTTTGAATCTTTTTGGAATTTTCATAGTCTAACTGTTCAAAATTACTCAACTCAGTGTTTATAAATGAAATAAGTTCATCAAGCAATTCAAGTAAAACGCTTTTTCTTATACTCCTCAATCTTGTATAATCATTCATTCTAACTAAATTTAGAACTGAATTTAAAGAAGGATCCCAAGATTCACCTTCGGAATCAAAGCAATCATCTTCAGAAGCAGTGAAGTATTCATCGCTTGATGATGATGAACTCGGGGTTTTTATTCCATAGATAATAGTACCACTCCCTTCAACGCAATCAAAGAATAATTCTTCAGAGTGGCTATGTGATCCGGCTCTTTTGGGTTGTAAACCTGAGATACTTTTCTTAAGCAACTGACTGAATGAAGTTTCACTCAGAAAATAACTTCTATTTTCATGCCTTCCGGAAATTAATGGCTCCATACTCAATCCTCCATGGGTAAGAATCAACAAAAAATAGATATTTATGCTTAATGTGAACTCATAAGTAAATAATATCGAACAGAACCATCCTTTAATATACATTTTTCCCTCCCCAATCTAGATAATGCTACCCAGAACATGAGCAGGACCAAAAACGTGAGGGTGCAAAAGACTGAGATGCAATATCTTGTTACTCATTAGCCTTGAATTGACTTCAAGTTTATTTCGAGTCTGAAGATTGTATTCCGGAATTTAAAAAAAAAAACAATATTAAAGCGCCCAAATGTTGAGTAATTTTTTTTTCCCCATTTGGGTTGCAGAGGAAATTTTGTTCAAATTTTGGATATTTACCCAGGTATTTCTTAGGAAGCCTAAGTTTTTTAGCTTGATTCTTAGAGTCTTAGACTTCAAGAATCTTATGTTTCAACACGCCCTTATTTCTCTTTTTTTGCCGAGTCTTCTTTGGTTTTCTGGAATAAAAAATTACAAAAGCTGCATACACACAAATTTTTACATGTATTTTACTTTCCAAATGGGCATAATTACATTTAACTATGTAAAATAATCCCGCTTGAAGTCAAACAGTTTTCAAGCTGAATTTAACGAAATGCCCTTTAAATTCCGCCTATTATTTTCTTTTCCAGTCTTCTGCCTCAAAGTAACAGTTCCCAGGTCTTTAATAGCTTTCATACCTGTAGACACTTTCGTTCTTCTTTTGTTTAATTCTCTTTTGAGTTTAGTTCCATAGCAAATGGAGGTTCGAGTCAAGGAAGAGAGTGATTAGTAGGTTGACTTTAAATTTTTCAAAATTTGACTGTATTTCTGTCGGTGTATCTGCAATTTTAGCAGAAATTTACAAATCCTGCCTCAGAAAACAGGGATTCAGTGCACATATATTTCAGCACTTTCTCTTAAAATATTAATTTCTTCACAAAAAGCTTTCTAAATAGATATTTATTTCTGCATATATTAATTATTCGGAATAATTGTGAACAATAATTGGGCAATTTACCAAACTTCGAGGAAATCTTGGTTTCCTTCACCAGGAAGGAATCAGCTAACTCGATTCTATTCTTGTTTCTCCCAGGATCTTGAGAGAGCCTTCCTATTTCCTCTTTATGCCCACTCTTTATTCTCTAATACTTTGAGTTCCCCAGTTAATATTGAACAATTCATCCGAAGTTTGTAATAAAGAGTGCGAGTTTGTGCATATTAACAAAGAATAGTTTTCAAAACCGCCATTTAAGGGGTCTTCGAGTCTTCTTCAGAAGAATTGCTCGGAGTATAATCCAGTGACTCAACACTGAGGTTCGTCTAAAATTTAATCAACAAAACCGAAAAAGGAACTTTGCTGAAGCAACACAAAGCTTGAATCATATTCACTTCTTGTAATGAATTCAAGAATAAAACAAAACAAATGCCAAAAACATAATTGTCCGGAAGCCGGTACTTCTCTCATCTAATCCTGCAAAATTAGAATCAGAATATTTGCTTGAAAGGGGTCAAAACACAGAATTCTATATTGCTCTTTACAAAATAAACCCACTATAGTATCAACTTGAACACCGAATTTGAACCCGAAAATCTGGATCTGCTAGGTTTGTTTTAAGAAAGGCCTTTCCAAAGCAAAAACCTCTGCACCCGGTATCATTTATGTGACAAATACCTGCGTTATGCAGGCTATGTGTACAAGGCGGGAAACGTTAGCCAAATTATTAAATGAAAAACATTAAATGCCGGTCACTCCAAGGCTGAATTAAGAATTATAACTGTTGAATGATGCCTTAAGAAGCAGAACATTCTTTGAGCTCACTCTTATCTCCCGTATTCACCACTGCAATGTAACTTGACTTCAACATGATATCTCAAGAAATTCTCCAATAAAAGTTGTCCAATAGGAAGATCGAATAGGTACGGATTTGAGAAAACCACTCACACACTTCGTGTCCGAATGGTCAAATTGTTTAAAGAACTAAGCTCCCGTTTAAATCAAATGCCGTGCATATAAAAAACATATATAAGCCGAAGGCGCGTTCATAAATCAAACCCAGCAAGCCTCTGTTAAACTTCGTTTAGTCAAATTTTAACCTTCGCCTCCATCTTCAAGCCTCATTTCCCGAGTTCCGTAACAATTGCCTTTACCTTTCGTCCATTGCGCCGAAATAAGGCTTCGGAGTTTTCACTTCTTGTAAACTCTCCTCACGAAAAGGGATTTGAATCTCTTGTTTATCTTTCTTCTTTTCGATTCAGGACCTCTAATAATGGCTCTATTCTTCTTCACAATAACTTTCCTCCTTCTCTTTGATATTCGTTTGGAACGTTTCTTTTTCCTTGTCATTCTCGTGCATTTCAGCGCATTTTCATCATCTGAATAATCCTCATACTGACTATATTCAGACGTGCCGGGTATATTTTCTCGCAGCAACTGAATTCTTTGGCTGAATTCAAAGTAAAGTCGGTAAATAAACTTACAAAGAGGAGTAGATTGCATTAATTCAACAGTACAGTGAGATATAACAAACAAACTTCTCAAAAAACCCTTCACTTCTTCGTAATAGTTCACTCCCCGAACCAATTGCTGACTGAAACTGCAACTTCCTTCCTTGTAAATAGATCTAGAAACTTCCCTAAACCTGTTTCGCTTATTTTCCAACAAAATTGAGAGAACTCTTTTAGCGCTTTTGGAGTATTTCGTAACAGATTGGACTTTCATTTCAATATTTTCTGCGTATTCTTCCTCTATTTTTTTAATCTCTTCCTCAAAATGGTCCCTCTCCTCATAGTAAGATTCCAGCCTCTCATTCTTCTCCTCAATCGAACTAGTAAGAGAGTAATATTCTTTCAGGAGAAGATCAAGTAGTGAATCTAATAATTTACTGAGGTTGTCACCAGTGAAGGCCCTCAAATATGTATCAGTGTATTGTTCCACCATTGAGTGGATATAAAGCGCGTCAAGAGCGAGCTGGTTCATAGAACCCGAAGAGAGAGACTCTTCAAGTTCCTGCTGGGATTGAGTCGACTCGAAACTCTCACTCTGATCACATTCTTCACCACACTCTTCCGAGTAAGTATATTTACTATTCCAAGTCCCTGTCCGGATCAGGGATACCCCAAAAATACTACCTCTAAATCTTAACTCAAGATCTCCCAACCCACCTCTCTTGCCAAAAAATTCAGGAATCGATTCTCCAGGTCGAAACCAGTTTGGGTGCTGGGTCAACACCAACAAGCAAAGCACGAACAAGGTAACTTTTTGGGCCATGCTTGATTAGACTACTTCATCCGGGGCCTCTGTCCTCAAATTCTCTCTTTGGGAGCTCGGTTCCCGATAAACATCGAACCAAAGTCGGAAATGGCCACTAATTTCAACTTCGTGGCACAAATCGCAATTGCGGCGGTATCAAACCATCAATTCAAGCTCACAAAAGAAAACCATCAACACAAAAAGGAGATAAGATCGGCTTTCAGGGCATCTACTCCGCCTGTCCGTTACCGTCTTGCGAAAGAGCAGCCAGAAACAACCCGGCTCTTCCTACCAAATGGCGGGTAACTAAGAAAAGTGAAATGCGCGGGAACCCGAGGCTCTAAAGCCCGCAAATGACGATAAAACTGGTTAGTCAGCAATTTCTAACTTAAAAGAAAGACTAAAACTTGACTTTCGGTAGAGTCTGGTCCGAACTAGTGTTTCTCTTCTCCAACCCACTTCTCCTGCCTTACCCAAATCTTCAGTTTCCGTCCCTAGACCAGCGCAAATCCCTCCTTTCCTTCGGTGATTGCCTGCAACAGCTTTGCCTTGAGTTGCTCCTTGCTGGAGTAGTCTGGCAGGTCCAGTTGGTTAAAGCACGTGTGGGCAGAAGGGAGTCTATTTTCTCCGAAAGACTTGTGGATGCTAAACCTTTGCGGGCCTCTCATCCCCATTAGGTTTTTGAATCCTCCCAGGGGAACCCTGGACGTCCCGGTAACAAACTGCACAAAGGTGGCGAGCCTATTTTGGTCGAACTCCTTAAGGCACTCCCAGAACCAAATGATCTGCTGGGACTTGCGATCGTAGTTGTGGTACTCCGTGTTCTCCATTAGGTCCTCCAGGTCAATGGTCGGGGAGCCGGAAATCAGGAGCTCCAGCTCCTTGTCATCAAAGATGGCAATCAGCCTGGCGGGGATCAGCTCGTGGAAGCCGGACAAGAAGAAGCTTAGCTGCTTTTCTATGAGCTTCACGGTCTTGTACTCGCAGAGCAAGCAGACGTACTCGTACTTGTTTTCGTCGTTGACCTGGATGTTGGCCCCGTTCGGCTTTAGCTCCACGAGTTTGCTCCTTCCGAATTCGTCGATTGTGGTGGTGAAGTTCAGCTCAAGGCCCAAGTCTTCAATGGGATGCTCTAGCATCACATTGAGGTTCTTGTAGAGCTCCGGATCTATGGACTCCGCGTCCGCAGGGGTAATTGGCTGGCCCAACATATTTTTGTAGAAGGAGCGCGTAAACCACGCATCCAGGTGCTGCCCATCATAGATGCATTTGCCAATAATGCGGCCAATAAACTTAAAGAAGTGGAGGTGGTCCGCGTTTATGTAGCTCAGGGGGTTGGGGTGGTTGAATTCGCTCTTGGAGCCCTCTCTTCTGAAGAGTGCGTAGTCCGGGTTGAACATCTCTCTAGCCAGGATGTTGTACCACTCCCTGGTGACACCTCCGGCATCCAGCCCCTCCTCGTTGTGAAAAGTTATGTGGAGCTTTTGCTTCAGCTGATCTGGGCTCTTGGTGCTGATTTGCTGGAAGCTGTCCATGAAGACGCGGTTCCTCCTGACCACCAGCCTTAGCTGGTGGCTGTCGCTGTTGCGGTAACTCCCGCTCTCCTTTCTGAGCTGCTTCAGGCGATACTTGAAGTAGCACCTTTTGTTTTCGAAGTTCACAACCATCGGGGCCAGCCTCAAGAGGGGGACGAAGCTCCCATTCGGAGGAAGGATCAGCTGCGGGAAAGACTCGATCAAAGCGTTCAGGGACTTCTTATGCTTGTAGCTGAATCGGATTATCTCGTGGTGCTTGTCTATGCATTCCTGAGACAGATTCTTGAGGCTGAAGCTGGGGCTTCTGGAGGCCCCGCCCTCCTCGCCATTGGGGTCCGCTGCGGCTTCGCTTGCTCTGTTCAGGTTCAGGATCTGGTTGTTGAGGCTCTTCGTGAGGGTCCGAATCAGAGAGGGAGACGAGGACTTCAGGTCCTCGTCCATGGACTTGAGCTCCAGGAGGTTGGCGGACTCGTTCAGAAGCTTGGTGGTGGAGTCGGAGTCGAAGGAGGAGATCGAGGAAAGACCGAGAAGCGAGATCATGTTGATTTGCTGGATCGTGAAGCAGGACTCCAGGACCGGAATCAAGAGCAGAATGGAGATGTCTGTGGTGGTGACGCTGCTTGGGAGAGAAGACGAAGCGGCGGCGGCGGACGAGGAATCTCCGGGGGAGTAGGTCGTCCCGTCCTTGCCCCCAGGAGCTGGACCGGAGCCTTCGCTCAAGAACTGCTCCAGAGCGCTCCATTCGCCCAGAGTCTGGTCCAGACTGGTCCACAGGTCCCCGAATCCACACTCCTCGAAGAATTCGGAGTAGATTTGGTACTTTAGAGACCCTACATTGGGTTTTCCATCGGGGGCGAGGAGGAGCTTTGGGTATATCTTGAGCCAGTCGCCCCTGCCTTCCTCGGAGTTGAGGGAGTCCCCAATGACGTCCAGATACTGGTTCACGACCCTGAGGAGTAAAACTGCGTCGTCGACTCCGGAGAGCCTGTCTTCCGGCCCGAATTGAGTGCTCTTCAAGCTGTTGTAGAGCCGGATGCTCCCTTTCCAGCCAGTCTGGGCGGGGAGGCCGCCTCCACTCCCAGGCGCCTCGGGGCCCTCCGTCCCAGAGGAATCTTGCAGGGATTTATACTTGCGGAGGGAGCAGGCGAGGAGCTTCAGGTGTCCAACGAGAGAATGAATTACGGCCTTCGTTCGGAGAACCAGCTGAGAGTGCAGCTCGGGTCTGCACTCTGAGGCGGCGTAGATCGCGCCCAAGATGTCGATATAGAGCTTCGTGGACTGCTTTGAGGTGTTACTGCCGCTGCTGGTGCCGTTGACCTCTTTCTGAGTCAGAGAGACAGAGCTGGAGTTGTAGATGAACGAAACGGGACTAAACAAAGGCTTCAGGACCTCCCCAATGTGCCTGGAGGTGAAGACCTCCCAGGTCTTCTCGCCGGAAGGCCTGGCCAGACTCCTCCCACAGTCTTGGGAGTCGGTACCAGGCTCCAAACCCGGGAGTAAGTCGTCCAAGGACCTCTCATTAGAGATCGAGAAAAGCTCCAGTTGCACCCTCGGGACCTCGCTGAACTTGAAGTTCAGGACCTTGCTCAGGAGCATCAAAAGCTTCTGCGTGTGCGGAGGTGAGTTCCTGACAATCGGACTATTCAGAGTCTCGAGCAGCAACAAGAGGGGCGTGAATCCGGTCTCCCTTCCGATGACCTTGGTCGGGAACCTCGTATTAGAGAGCCTTCTTTTGAGTCTGTTCAGCTGAACGAACGCACCTCTCTGTCTAGAGCCCTTCTGGAGGCCGCCAGGGAGTCCTCCGTTCCCATTGGTGCCCGCGTTCGGGCCACTCCCCTGGCTCTCCCGGACGCCCCCGGCGTTCCCCCCTCCGCAGAGAACCGAGGGAATGTTCTCCTCCTCCTCGCTCAGGTTTTCGGTGGCATCCAGGACCAGGTTCTCCTCAGCGGCAGAGTCCTCGTTCTCCATCATGATGTTGGAGGCCATACTGGCCCTTTGGTTCATCGGAGTAAGCTCCAGCTCCGCGTTCTTCGTCGGAAAGGCCGGATTCAAAGTCGAAACGGAGTCCAGGGCCTGTTGCTGATGCTCCTCCCCGCCGAACTCGAGCCCCTCCTTGGTGAATCTTCTCTTCCTCTTCCTGCTCAACTCAACGCTGGAACTCAAGGGAATCGAGGAGCTCGTTCTTCTCCTCTCCTCCGACCTGCTCTTGTTAGGAAGGCTGGAGCCAGTGGAAAACTTGGAGTGGATCGGGGACGAAAAGGACATCACCCCGCCAGACTCTTCCCTCCCACAGGGCTGGTCCAGGGCGAAATCCCTGTCCTTCTTCCTAGGCCCCGTCTTCTGGGGCTCCTCGTCCTTCACCTGGTCCTCGAACATCCCGTCTTCCGCCTGTCCGGCCGCGCTCTGCCTCCTCAAGCTGAGCCCAATCTCCAAGTTGTTCTTTCTAATAAAGTCCCCGAGCTTCCTGCTGGGATCCCACTCTTCCAGGAAGTACGCCGCCAGGACGGGGAGGTGAGCAACAAACTCATTCAGCGCTTCCAAAACCTGCAAGAGTGAGTAGTACATCATATTGACCGGGTTGATGTCGCAGTGGCTCATCAGAGAGGTAAACAGCGACTCATAAGATATCAAATTGGACAAGTAACAGCTTGCACCGGAGTCTCTGTACGTAATGAGCCCTGGAGACCCTGCATGTCCACCCCACGCATGACTGCTACCGCTCCCAAGAGATGCAGAGCTGCCGCCGCCGCCGCCACATGTCAACTTCGTTAGCAGCTGGACGGGCGTGGAATTCAGGAATCTCGATCCCGAATAGATGATTGCAAACCAGGTATCCAGAACCATCCACTGGTTAGGGCCGAAAGACCCGAGCAGGTTGAATAGGTAGGAGTTAAGGAGCGGCTTTGATACGTTTTGCCTGGTGAAGGTGCTTGAGCAGAGGATCTCAGGGATGGAGTTCAGCTGCTGCAGGTTTTGGTCAAGGAGACTGCTGTTACTATTGCTGTTATTAGCGCTCCGAATGTTCTTGAGGACCTCCTGGAGGTACAAAAGCACGAACTGCTTATCCGGGAATCCGTAGAACGGATCGCTGACGGAAACCATACACCCCAGGCTTTCCTCCATTGCCTGGTCGTCCCCTGGAGCCTCTTCTCCAGGACAACCTGAGGGCCGGGCGCCTACGTCCCGAGCATTGCCACCATCTCTGCCGTCCCTGCCGTTGTTGTCATCGTCATCGTCTCCGTCAAAGCTGCCACCGCCGCCCAGTGGGGCCACCACTCTGCTCGAAGCAGCTCCAATTCTGGAACTTCTGAGGGATCTTCTCACGGAAAGACGGGTCGAGCTGGTTGCGGAAAGCTCCTCTCCGAAGCCCGCAATCCTGCTGCTCATGATGGGGACGATTCTCACAAAACTTGAATTGGCAGAGGCGAAGTTTCTTGAAGAGCCCGAAATCGGGGGGAAGCCGATGCTAGAGGATGATCCTGCGCCGTGAGTCAGGGCAGCCGCACCGGACCCGCTTGCCCCGCCAATAGTAATTATGGAGGAGATGTTCTGCAGGCTAGCGGAGGAAACACCCGAGGCGGAGACGCCAGAGGCCGCTCCGCCGGAGGCTCCGTTGCTGCTACTGCTGACCATATGGCTGTACTCGGTTCTCAGCAAGGGGAGAACGTTTTGAATGGAAAGAGACGACCTGCCTCCGGAGCCTCCGTGCAGCTGAACGACCGCCTGGGCGGCGCCCTGCCTCCTATTGAAGGCCGAGCTCGAGGATGAGCCCAAATTCACCAGAGGATACATGGAGTTTTCCAAAGCAGGGCCGTCGGTCTCATTGGTGATATTCCAGTTTGAAGTGGGAGTGGAGTTTTGAGAGATCTCGTTGAGCAGCTCGTACAGTATGTCATAGGAGCTACTCGTGCTCGCGCCTCCGCCGGAGCCACTGATGTTCACACCTCCTGGAGACAGTCTGGAGCCGAGGCTGCCACCCAGGGACGAAATTAGAGGGATGGACGCGGTTATATTAAGGCCTCCGTCAAAGCTGATGTTTCCATTCTGGTTTCCAATAATCGAGCGAATTTGGTAGGATCCTCTTCTATTTCCGCCTCCGGATCCTCCGCCTGCCAAATTGCTCGCTGTTGCCAATCTGTTGTTTGAGATGCCTCCGGAGGCGCCAAGATCGCCCCCAATTTCCATATCATGATCTCCGTCTCTGCCAGCATTGCTCCTGCCGGAGGCGGTCGCGCCCCTTCTGGGGTCAGACAGAACGGTTGCGGCGGAAAGCAAGCTTCCAATCCCAATATTGGAGTCGGCGGAGGAGTTAACGTTGAATCTGATCGTGGTTATTCCCCCGTTTCTGTTGTTCGAGATGAGCGGAAGCAGGTCGTAGAGGTTATTACTCATGTTCAAGATGTGAGCGCTCCCCACTCCGCTGCCTCTCGCTCCGGCGTCCAAACTGCCCTGTTCATCCCCGTCTCCGGAGGTGGTTGACGAAGCCCCTCTATTGCTTCTTCTGGAACTCGCTCCCCCGCCTCCTCCAACCTGGCCAGAGGTACCTGCATTAGATCCGCCAGAACGGGACTGCCCGCCCCTCTCTCTTCCGGACCCGCTGCCGTAGGACGGAAGCATCCTATTCTGCAAATTCCTCGCCTCCTCGGCAATCTCTTCAGGAAGAGTTCTCAGAAACTCCTCGGTTGCAGTCAGAAGTACTTCTTGTCTAAGAACTGGGTCCAAAGATGTGATGAACTGAATGTTCTCCATGTCTTGTTCCCGGTTGGAGTTGGAATTTCTGCTGCCATCCGTAGCGCTGCTTGATTCTCTGGTTCCCGTGTTTCTGTTAGTTTCGCTTTCCGCATTCCCAGCTGCGGGCCGGGACGAAATGATGTTGGTCGATCCCCTCAACCTGATTATATCTCTCAAAGATGAAGGGAGCAGATCCAAGGTCGAAGAAGGGATACTTAACGAGCCGGAGGCGGACTCTTCCCTCGGCCTTTGTTCTGACTCAGCCTCTGGTACAGACTCAGCCTCTTGCTCATGAGCCGAATTGGAAACAGATCCCGATCCTGGTTCTTGTCCTGGTTCTTGTCCTGATTCTTGTCCTGGTTCTTGTACCGGCTCTTGTCCTTGTCCCGAACCTGAACCAGAGTCGGAGTCCGAAAGCGTCATGTTGTCCAGCAATCTCCTCGTAGTGTCTCCGTCCGAAAGCTGAAGCACCAAAACATCCGTCTGTATGTCCTCCGGAAGTTCGTAAAACACACCAGAGTCGACGCCAACAATCTCCAAAATCCGACTCCTGTTTATTCCAATTCTGTCCTCTAATACCCTTAACAAGTCGCAAGTAGGAGCGCTCGGGGGGATGTCTGTCTCTCTGGATTCCTGGGGATGAGACTCTCTCGCCAAGTCGGTTTCTTGCTGATTATCGCTGGGGCCCTGAACACTGGCAACATCCTCTGCCACTGAAGTAGGCTGTTCAACCAAGGCAGACAAATCCAAAGATTGCTCATCCTCCATTTCTTGGACTCCATCCTCGTCGTCAAAGGACCCTTCCTGCTCTTGCTCTTCTTCAATAGGCTCTTCTCTATTCACCCCCTCGTATTCCTCAAGGTCCAAGTCGTCTCCGTTGTCTTGCAGCTGCGCTTCATCAACGATGTCACCCCTTTCAGCAATGTCCACAACTTCTCCCTCCTCCATGTTAAGTTCAGAGCCATCTATGACTGTTGAGAATAAACTTATGTCGCCCGCTTCAACCGGGACAATGCTAAAAACGGAATCTCTGAGAATGCTTGTAACCTGGGACACCAGCAGCAAAGGAGTCAAACTGACAGTACTGCCGCCTCCACCCTCAGCCAAGAGCCTGTCAAGGTGGTTGTTTCTGTTGATATCTCCAATATTCCTAATTAAGGTCGAGACATTCAAGCTACTCCCCCTCAGTAGCGAGGAAGAGGCCGAGGATGCAAAGCCACCAAGGCCCGTATTTGCATTGTTTGAAATTGATCCTTGATCGATTTGGCTCTGCAAATACGAACCAATGCCATCAGCGTTCGACGCCTCTCCAGTCGCAGATGCGGAAACGGAGGACGAGTAAACCGGCGATGGATTCACCCCGTCATCAGGGTTCCGAATGGCATCCAAAAGGACGGACAGCTCGGAACCACTTCTTAATGAACTGGACTGAACCTCACCAATAAGAGACCTTTGAGTCTCGCAGAGAGGTCCATTGCTGTACCAGGACAACGCATTTTCGTGATTTGGAGCACTGTTGCTACTCCCGCTAAGGCCGGTACCAACGTTGTTATCAATAATAATGTTCCTTGTTAAGAAGGGATGCTCAGTTGGAAGAGAGATGTCATTGAGAAAATGCCACCCAAAGGCTGGGTGAGAGCCGCCTCCGCCGTTGCTAGTATTAACATACCCAACATTTATGGCTGAGGCCCCGGGGACAGAGCGATCATCGCCGGAGCTCCTGGTACGAGAATAGCTCCCGACGTTGTAGTGAGACAAGACCGGATTCGTCAAATAGCCACCAAAACTCATCCACTGGAGTATCAAGTCATTGTTGGATGGGGGATTCAAGTTGGACGTATTCGGAACGAAAGTTAATGAGTTCAAAATCAAAAATGGAAGAGGAATGTTTCTTGAATTCACAAAAAAGTTCCTCTGGTTTAGTGGGAGGGGCGGCCAGTGCGTCTCCGCCGAATCCAAGTAAAAGGCAGAGCAGGCCTCAACGGAGCTCAGCCCCTGGGAGGCGCTAGATCCATAGTTTCCCAGGAGGAAACTGCCTCCAGCTCTTTGGCTACCGCCATTAACGAACTGCACTCGTAAGTCCTCTCCTCTAGAAACGCCTCCCAAAGAGACTCCGGACGTCCCCAGGGAAGTCAGGTCCTCCAGGAACTGCAAGTTGTCCACTTCAAAGTCGTCGTCCTCTCTGAGCAAAACCATCATCATATCATCGAGATAGTTGCTTCCCTGCGAAAAGATCCTCCTTCTGATAGACGCGGGGGTCAGCTCCGTTCTCGTAGCATTGTCTCCTTCGCGATTGGATTGACCAGGGTTTTGGACCGTCCCATTGGAGGTTAACTCCGATCTCCTGACGTTGTGGGGAGGAGTCCTTGGATTCGAGAATACGGCGTCCTCAGCGTCCTGTGCTATGCTCCCGTCTCCGTCCAGAGTCTCACCATCGCCATCAGTTCTGGATTCTCCCACTGGCTGTTCGGACGACCTCTGATGGTCCGAGGCACCTACGTTACTACCTCCAGAGTCTGCAGTGGCCTGTGCTTCCTCGGGAATCAGGATGGAAGAATTCATTCCAGAGCCTGCCACAATGTTGTTTATTCCTTGTAGAATATTGATTTCCTCCCCATCCTCATCCTCGCTGTTGAATTCGTCCTCAAATATCTCATCGCCAACGTCATCCATATCCAAGTCGTCCTCCAATTCATCCATGTCCAAGTCGTTGTCAAGATCGTTCCTGAGCCCTCGGCTATACCCTCTTCTCCCTCTCCTGCTGCTGTTACTGCCGCCTCCGCCGCTCCCACCAGCAATGGCTCCGACGCTGCCGGTCCTCCTGAAGGCCGAGTTTCTCAAACTATTCAAAATGATGCGGCTCTGACCGTTTCTCTCCGCATCGCGCATCAGTATCTCGTTTATATTTTCATCTGCGTCCTCTTCATTACTGCTCATGTTCATTGGCACATCTTCCAGACCGTTAATATTAGTCTGGTTATTCATCTGGTAAATGTAGTTGAATTCATACTCGTCTCTAATTCTCGGGGTTCTCCTGAGCTCGTCCACATCTGAGTCTTCTGACATGCTCAGACCGGTTTCCGAACCATCGTAGTCCATTCCATCCTCTTCGCCCTCGTCCTCGTCGTCCTCGTCATCGTCGTCGTCATCATCATCGTCGTCCTCGTCGTCATCTTCGTCCTCGTCAACGTCGCTAGTCAAATCTTCGTCCCCGACAATGTCATCATTGCTCGAATCGTCCTCCTCGATTCCGATCACCCCTCTATCAATAAGCCGGTCTTCCATGAATAAGTCCTCATTGTCTTCATCATCTTCGTCTTCATCCACAGCTTCGTCGCTATCGTCTTCGTCGCCGTCATCTTCGTCCTCGTCAATAATACTGTCCACGACCGTATCGGTATCCTCGTCATCCAAGCTCGTCAAATCGAATTCGTCACTGAAGCCTTCCAGGCTATCCTCCAATTCGTCCTCAAAGTCCTCGTCGGAAGAGTGGATCTGGAACCCGAATTGGTCCAAATCCATATCTAATGGACCATTCTCGTCAAGGTCCTCGTAGTCCTCCATGGCAACCGAACCTCTGCTCTTCTTTGGTCTGCCCTCTGAACTTCCGTCTTTTATTGCAGCCAGCTCTTCTCTGTCCGGAATCATCACAGACCTCGAGTAAACCAGATTCTTGACGCAAAACAGAATTATATTGGACAAGTCGGAGTACGGGAGCTTCACGTACAGCTTACATAAAATACTGTAAATACTTGCCTTCCTGAGAGTCCCGGGGTCCAAGACGTTCGGGTAAACCTGGAGTAGCACCACAAAATATTGGAGGATATTGAGTAAGAAGTAGGAGTTCACATACTCGCTTCTCCAGTTGTGTCTTGTAGATCCGCCTTTGCATTTCTCCAGGTTTGCCAGCAAATTTTTCAGTGAATTCACAGTATAAACCGTCAATTTCTTCAAAACGAACTTATTCCACCCAATTAAGACGTGCAAAAAGTAAATAAAGTGGTCCATCTCCAAGAAATGCACATCCCTAATGTTGGAACGCTTTATTGTCGACAAATTGGGTATACTTTTTAAATTGTGCGTCTGCCAGTCGACATTCAACTGCCAGCCTGCTTTCCTGGGGAATGACGCGGAGTCATCCATACCGGCGTCATCGCTTGCAGACTTGCAAATCATGCATGTGCATGCGGGAAGGGCGCTCATTGAGTTTATGGAGTTTATTACTACATAAGATGCAATATTTCTGAAAATGAAGGGGAGGAGATTGACCTTGGAAGACTGAGTTACATACAGCTGGTTAATTATAAACTCGAGCAGGTAAGGTTTGAAGAGGAGAGTGCTGCTTGCAAGAGAGGCAGCATTTGGGATTAAATGGGAGATTCCAGAAATCTCATTCTCAATTGCCGCCTTCAGCTCCTTTTTGTTTTCCGGATCCACGGATGAAAGCGACTTTTGCAGTCTTGAGCATAAGCAAACAACTCCCAGCTTTATGCTAGAGGCAGCCTTGAATCTGTAATTGTAGTATTCCTGTTTGTAGTATTGCCACAGTTTCACATTCTCATCATTGCACATTAACAAAAGTGGGACCTTGGAAATCCTGTTAATGTTGGCAGGATATGTCAGGGCAATTCTAATCAAGATGTAGGTGAGGGAGTCCAGACTGAGACTAAAAATGCAGTTTTCACTTCCATCACTTGTTGAAGAGCAGGTCTGGCCACGCCTCTTACTATTTATGTTTCTACTCGAGATTTCCCCAAATAACACCATGTGGTCGAAGATGCTCGTCAAGATATGCATTATTGTCGAGCTTGGCCTTAAGGCCCCGTCCCCTTGGACAAATTTGAGTTTATCTCTGATTTTAGGGATGTTCCTCAGAGTTGATTCATATTGAGGCTTTCCCTCCTCCTTAACAATGCTTTCCGATGACCTTCTGTAGTTTGCTGGTTTCCACTGGAGAAACAAGTTCTCGTTTGGAGGTAGTTTGTACTTGGAACAGATGTCCTGGTTTCGAAGCAATTCACTCAGAGTAATCGTTTTGACTGTCCCCGCGCAATTGCCTTCGCTCGCATTCTCATTACTCATTTGCACATCTTCATGTTCAAGTTCGGTGTTGTCTTTCACGACTTGATCCTGCGGCTCATTCGGACTAGATTTCACTGCTTGGCCAGAAGTCTCAGCTTCTTTCTTTGAATGAAGAATGCAAAAGTAGCTTAATACTTGGTAAAATGCATCTGGGCACCTCTGAATATAGGGGAAAAGCTCCCCAATTACGCTATTTAGGCTTAATACAATGAACGGATATTCTATTTCCTTCTTTCTCAACGAGTCTATATCCTTTTTGTTGTTCAACACGAATCCCCTTGGACAAAATGAGTACATTCCTCCGGAACAAGTGAATTCGTTTTGATCCTGGTCATGGTCCTGGTCCCGGTCCCGAGGGTGGATATCGGACCCAGAGCTAAAACTATGGCCACTTCCAACTTCGACTGTCTTACAGAACTCACTTTCGCCATATATCTCCCCAGATCTGATCTGAAGAGCCAGCTGTTCCGAAAAAAGTCCATCCAGCTTATTCTCTATCATCTGTATCATGATTGTGAAGTCTTCCAAAGTCTGGATGGTAATTAAAGAAACCACCTGGAGGATCCCATCGAAATAGGCTGTTTTTGGAAGCCTGTAAAGTACTCCCAGTCCTCCTCCAAGAGTGCTCTGCGTGCACATACACGCAATACTCTGTATTTTGTCTTTGTCCTTGGATTTGAGAACCTCCAGCATGTAAAATGGGGTATAGCTCATCATCAATAAGGAGTTGCTGAACTTTCGAGTTAAAATACTTATTACGCCCAGCACCGCCATGCTTGTGCTGCCATTTATTCCCGGAAAGTGGGTAAGTGCATCTAACATTGTAAAAATTATATCCTTCTGATTCTTTTGAGACACCAAGACCGAAGATCCGCCATTTGCCTGAGTGGGTAATAACTGTTCGTAGAGTGGGAGTAATCGCCATAAAATTAGGCAGAAGTATTCAAACCAAATGGGGCATCTGCTAACTAGCCTGATCCCAGTGTCCTTGTCTTCCTTTGATTCACGTTGCCCATTAGAGGGAATCCATATGAAGTTTGAGGACCTTCCACTCCCTTTTGAAGCCCCGGAGCATACGTTACTACACACATTGGTTGTGCCTACATTCTGACTCGTCTGGCCTGCAGAACTCGAAGTGACTTCCTTCTCGCTCTCTCTTATATACTTCTCCATATTCTTAAGGGAAAATCCATCGTGCTTGGAGTCAAAGACATAGTGGCCCCGAGTAAAGACGTTCATAAAACTTAAAAGTGAATTCAACGGGTGGAAGGATAGAACGTCAGGGGAGTGCCCACTATTATTGCCAGAATGAGCATTTTTCACCTTAACATGGCCATTTTTGGCCTGAGAGGTTAGTCTTTGGTAGTTGGAGTCAATAGAAATCCAAAATGACTTCAATTCTGACTTCTTGTAGAGTAAAATTGATAACAATGATAAATCTGGAATCAAGCTGAGGTGAATCTTTTTGACGGGGGCGCATTTCTTGGAATAGGAGTCCAAGTTGGAGTAGACTTCCGTGTAGTCCAGCTTATTGAAGTCCGGGCTACTGTCTACAATCGGAGTCGAATTATTTAGAGACGTGTAAAAGGAGCTGAAAATTATTGGGAACTGGTCATTTCCCAGCTTGGCATCCTGCAAGAAACAAAGCTCTTCTTTGATAAACTGGTACTTTTGGTTTGACGAATCAGTAGAGAGAATTGCATGGTTTCTTTCGATCAACATCTTCAAGGAGGTGTATATATGGAAAAGAACCTTCTCCAAAATATTACTCTTCTTCAATAAAGTTGAAAATTTGAGCATTATTTCGCACACCAGAGGTGAAGAAAAGTAGACATTCTTGCTCAAATAGTAAAGCTCTGAAGGTAAGGTTGAATAAATCTTCAGTATCTCGGCTCTCTTCTCATCCCTGGATAAGGCCTTATATTTGAGGAAGCCTCCAAGTTTGAAAACCCCAGTAAACTTCTCTCCAAATTCCTTGAAGGAAAACAACCGGGAACCTTCACCGCATATAAGCGCTGCTCTGCTTTCATTCCTCTCCGTTATTGCAGTCAAGTACTCAACGATTGCCTCAATATTATTCCCAAAACAAAAAACTGCGTGTTCCGAAATCCCGGAGTCAAACCCCATCATTTTGAGTCGTTCTAAAAGGGACTGAACCGTATTTTCATCCTGAATCGCTGAGTCCCTGTGTAAACCAGATGAGGAGTCCTCCATATCTTGACCTTCTGTCCTATGAAAAGCTTCATCCCCAGCAGAACCTGACTCCAAGCCCTCCATACCGCTGTATGAGTTGGACCTGGGGCACCTGTTGTTTTGGAAGGTCAAGTTCTTTGAAACAAAGCTGTGGAAGGAATCAGACTGAATATCGAATATGTGTAGCATAATCTTGAAAATGGAAGATAAGCACCTGACTGGGAAAAATATAAGCCAGTTATTATGAGCCATGTCGAGGTAGTAATTAGTGAGCACCTCCTTCCACCAAACTTGGATATTGGAGATTACCATGAATAGAATCGATTCCACCAGCTCGATAGAGTTGAATTCCATTCTAAAGAAAGTGTCCAGAGCGGACTCCAATTCTGCAACTTCAGTAGATCGAGGCCTAACTAAAACGGGCCTGCAGCTATTCAGGTGGAACCCGGTCTTGTGAAGATGAGTCGTCAGGGGAGAATTCAAGTATCTCTTCCACGACGAGAAGTGTTCCAATAGGAGAAAGTTGTTGTGCATGTTCTTCATAGCCAAGTAAAGAAGGCCATTGAAATTATATGCAGAAGAAAGTTTGGGCAAAATAAACTCCCCTAGCTGAGCCAAAAACTCCCCAGAATACCTGAGACCAGAACTGGGATTCAAAGGAGGGAGGAGCTTACTCACATTCTCCGTCCCTGACTTGCCCATCAGCTTCCCCAAAACCATCCAGTATGCGGAGACAGAATAGTGGAACAAACTTATAATCAAGTCGAAAACCCTAGTCTTGTATGATAGGTCCACCAACAAAATATAAAACGTATTGTTCTGCTTGTCGTCAATAAATACCCTGTAAAACACATCTATGGTCTCAGCTATGTAGCAGCAAAGCTGGCCCATCTTGCGCTTCTCAAAGTCCTTAGGTGCATGGGCGGTAAAGTCATGCAGCATGTGGTCACCTTGTACAGACCCGGCATTGGCGCTATTTTCGAACGGCCCCGAAAGTTTTGGAATGGATAGGAAAAGCTTGTTGAAGATTCCCACTATTCTTATTGCAGTGTCGTACTGGAGAGGAGAAAGCTCCGTGAAGTTATTCGGGTTCCCATTGTCGGTTCTGAAGAGTAGGGAGGTGTTATGTCTCTTCTTGAAGGTATTTGCGAGTCTAGATGTTAGAATTAGGCAGCTTCTAATATTGCAACAGGAAATTCTGCACAGTTCCATCAAAACTGACATTAGTTCTGGGACCTTGGAGTCTCCGAGTTGCTGGTCACCAAGATCCTCTTTATTAAAGTAAACGACATTGGAGTAAGCAAACTTTATCTGTGTTGACCACAAGAAGTCATTAACTGAGAGTTGGGGCCAAACTGAAAGAATTGGGTGAGAGTTATTGGCATTTTCCTGGGCCTGTATCTGGCTTCCAACAAAACTCGTCTGGAACCCACTTCCTTGGTCGCCATGGGGTTCGTTTTTCTTCAATAGGAGTGGATGAGTGTGGGACTGGAATGAGGGATTCAATAAAGAGATTGACATGTTGTTGTCGGTCAAAAGGGACTCTTGAAGGTACTTTTCCGAAGCATTAAAGTAAAGGAACTCGAGTAGCTTTGGGAAGATCGGGCCGATCAGAGATAAAACTTGGTTATAAAGACTCATAATGGAGGCTCCGAACGGCACTTCACCGAAGACGGATTCAGAATCCAATTCACCCTGTCTAACCATGTCCTTTGAGACCAAGTAATGCTGAACAATCCTGGAGTGATTATAGTTGGAAGCGTTTCTAAACATGCAGTTCACGGCGAAAACGCATGTAACCACTCTGGAGAGCCTTGAAATCGACTCCGGAGTAGGCTCTACCTTTTCAAAGTCCTTGCAAGCTTCCTGTAAGATTGGCATTACTTGATACTGCAAATCTGCTATCGAGACGTTCTTGCTTGTTCCAAGAAAAGTGAATATGGATATGAGGGGGTGGTTTGTCAAAATAGCCGCAAAGGCAGGAGGAAGAGAAACGTCAGTGATCGACCTGAGTACATGGTAAGGGCCTCCCTGCAGAATAAATTGTTGAATTGTGTCGTGGTTAGATAGATATCCGCACAAAAAGCGCCCCACAATGGCCATTCTGTCCGAAATCAAAAGGTCACTAGATCTTTTTGGAATGCTTATCGGGATGTAATATTCGCCCGAAGTCTGGGTGAACTCCTGGGAGGAGTCCGAAATAACCTCCCAGCTTGGAAGGTCCTTTTGGATATATCTGATCTGTAAAATCGTGCAGATGGAGATGAAAGATATCGTTTTTGTAAGTTGGGGATGATACCTGACTATTTCTTCAAAGGCATTTCCAACCAAAGTTGCAATCTCGCCCATTCTGTCAATGTGGATTGCGTTACTTGAAGTCAGAAACTGGGCAAGCAGTATTAAGGGTTTAAAGCTTAAGCTCTTCATTAGCTTAATTCCATCATTATGGAGGAAGAATATAGGGAGGTTTACCGCCAGTATGTTCAGTATGTCATCGTTCTGTAGAATCCAAGGAGTTATCGAAAACAAAATGAAGGGAATTAGGTGGCTGTTAATTAGGTCCGGAACTATTGTAGGGTCGTTCGAGATCAGAGGAATCAAAAGTTGGATTACGAGTGAGTAGTTGAGAAGTGAGTAAGTTTCTGGGTACATTAAGATGAGCATTAGGCAACTCCTGTAGACTGACTCGTCTGACATCAGGAGCTCAAACTGGATCTTTGATTGGGAAATGATTGGATTAGAGTCCGAGTTTGAAACCAAGCTGTTGCTATTTGGGTGGATAAATAACTCCATGAACTTTAGAGAAGTTTTTATGATCCATTGTCTGATCAAAATTACCCCCTCGTCACCGATAACCTTTGATGGGTACTCCTCTTTGGAAGCATCAAAGTAATAGTTTTCAGATTGTAGCAATCCAATCTCATACTGGAGCCTGGAAAGCATTATCTTGTGAATGGGCTTGTTCTGTTGGAGAAGGAATGAAAGGTATGTCTTTTTCTCCAAGAGAGTCTCCAGAGCTCTGCATATGGGCAAAACGAGAATGATATAGTATGGATGTCTTATTGTAGAAACGAAGTCTATAAAGGCAATGAGGATTGTAATGTGGTGCGGAATGTATATATAGGATGTGGAGGACGAGGACGAGTTGGTAACATTTGAGTTCGGAGGAGGATAAAGTTGCATAACCAAGATATATATACCAATTAACTCCATTACAAAGTTAATCATTTCTTCCTCAAACTCCGCAATAATGAGGTTCGGGATGATGCTAGATGAGTCGTTGATTGTCTTTCTCTCAAACTCTGCTTCCAGTTTCTGGTAGTACTCCCCAATTGAGATGATCTCTTCCCTGGCTCCCTCCAAATCCAGATAGGATAAAAGATCGGTACCATATCTTTTGTGCAGATCAGAACTTTGTGAGTTAGTATTCGGGGACCCCTTAAGTACGGAGTTTCCGCCTCCCTCCCCAGTTGATTCTGAGGAGCCATGGCTTTCTTCGGTTGTCTCATACTTGATTTGTACTTCCTTCAGCCGCTCGGTGACCCTTTCTGGAAGAGGATACTTGGAACAGCTGAGTATCTTGGGATCAACAAACTCAAAGATGTTGTACTGAAAAAGATCAGCCGTAAAGTTTAAAAGACTCCTGGATACATCATTTTCAGAGTACTTGTAGTTCTTAAGACAATCCGGAGGTTTCTTGACGAAACTAGGGAGAGGCTTCTCCTTGTGATCGTTAATAAAGTAGAGGATATCCCAAATAATTCTGCTAATCAATCCATAGGAGTTAGTGAAGTTAAGCGCTTGTACAATAACTTTAGGGAAAATTCGGTCCTGTAGCATTAAAGTGAGGAGCTCAACAATCGACCTCATACTTGTAATAAGTCTGTATTGCTCGTTGGTGTTAGTTAGCTTTACCTTGGAATTACCTTCAAAGATACTCAAGTGGCAAAATTCAAGAATTTCAATGGAATCTGGGATTAGAGTTGTATTTACCTGACAGATATTTACAAGATTGTTTGTAGAAAAACCGGGGAAACTGAGTAAAGCGGTGTATCTCACGTCCACCCATTTTCTTCGAAGCCATTTATCCCCGTAGCTTTTCAAGATTCGAATATAATGGCCAATAATAGATTTCAAGCATATAGGTACCTTATACTTTCTCATCAAGTCCTCAATCTCCGATGGTGAATTGGTGGAGACGAGGTCTTTAAAACGGATAGTTAGAATGTGTGACTTGTGATAGTCAAAACACATTCTACACTCCCTTTCCTCGGAGTTTGGATCAACCTTGACGTAGTGGTTACAAACAAAGGGAGGGACATAAACCTCAATTAGATCGTCGTTTCTGGGTTCTTCCCAAGTTTCAGCTTTATAGAAGCTAGAAATAGAGATAGGAGAGTCGGACTGGTCCTTGCTCTCTCCAATAAAACTCCCCGAATGAATTGGCAGGTAGCAAAGGGTTGCAAGCCTCATTTGGAGGTGGTATACCGCTTCGCTATCAATATATCGCTTGGGTTTCTTCCAATTTGAACATGTTGTGGTCAAAGTTCTGAGAGACCAGCAGACGATATCTGGGTTAGATGAGTCCAGGAGGGCAATGAGTCCAATAGTAGACGCATACAGGGACTTAGATGTACAGTTCTCTAAGATGAGAAATGTGGACTTCAAAATCTTCTTTATCATTTCTTCGCTCACGTCTTGGATCTCAGTCCCGAGAGACTTTGTGGAGACAGGAGGCTCTCTTTGAGAAATATTATCAGTCAAAGTGAGATGCCTCTGCAAAAATGTATTTCCTAGATCCTCCTTCAAAATGTAAAAGTTAATGTAGTCATCAAACCTATTTAAAACCGACGCCCAGCACTGAAGATCTCCCTTGTCCCAGATCCACCTTTGAAAAGAGTCAAGATATGCGTCGTAACACGCCGCATCGTTACTACTAAGCTTTATAATGAGCTCCCGCTGCGATTTAGGGAGAGAAGAAACTGCAAGAATGTAGTTGTCCCCTTTTGGGATACTGATCTTCATTTAGTTGACTTTCTGAGAGCCAGTCTTGATCTTTGGTGGAATTTACTGCTACAGAGAGAATAAATATTCCTCCCGATCCGGATTTGTGTATTTGGATCAATTCCTGTTTTCTTCAAAATATTTTGCAATTAATCTCGCTTTTTTCCTTGTTTTGTGTATTTTTCCTCGCAATTTTTTTAATAGCCTGAGCGCTATCTTTGGGTACCTTTTTGGGGCGCCATATTTTGTGTATTTGTTAAGAGGGAAAAAAAATAAAATTATCCGGACCTGGGGATTGCAAGAAACACACACCAAGAGCAAAGAGACGGGTCAAAGTATATAATGAGTTCCAATACTAGTGAACAGGAGGTGGTTTCCAAAGAGTTTTTGGATACCCAGCGGAAATTTGAGCAGGTGAATGAAAGGAGACGGATTCTGATAGCCCAGGAGAGCGAAAACCAAATGGTCAATAAGGAACTCAATCTTTTGGAGAGTGATGCCGTTATTTATAAATTGGTCGGAAGTGTGATGGTTAAACAGTCATTGGATGATGCCAAGAGTACCGTCTCAAAGCGGCTCGAGTATATAGCAGGCGAGATAGAAAGCGTGAATAAGGCCTTTGAGAGCTTGCAGTCAAAGCTGGTTGAGACATCAAATCAGGTAGGTTGTCTCCATTTCATCCTAGAAATTCATACAAAAATCGCTTTTCTTTCCCAAAACTTTAGCTTCAAAGACTCCAGAAAGCGTAAGCCTTCTCTTGTTTCTTCTTTATATTTGCCCTTAGCTATTCTCTTTGGAGTAGTTTTAAATAAATCCTCTTTTTTAGGGTTAGGTCTCGATATTCTATTTTTCAACAGTTTCTTCTTCCTTCTCTATCCTTTCCAGGCAGCTCTAAGTGCATTCTTCGAACTAGAAGTAACCGTTCCATCCTTCATTATTTCTTAACTGGAACGCACGGGAGTCTTTTCAATTATGATGAACTTCAAAACCTAACAAAGGTAAGCTCGTTACGAAACTCCATTTAGCTTCGCCCTACATTAGGTATTACCAATTCGTTTGTGGCCAAATTTAATAGCAATACAAGTAGATCGTAATTACTGCCGCCATTTTTTTGTCATTTCATGACAAAAAACTGCTCGCTTTTGAAATAAACCTAATAAAGCTTCTTTATGGCTCATCACCTCATACAAAACATAAGCAAACCACATGTATCAGCCAAGTATGAGAACTCCGAAGATAAAACACAGATATAACTGGCAAATCCTCTTATAAATGCTTTCTAGTCCAATATCATCAAACTTTCCAGTTATCCAATGAAATATTTTTGCCGCCATAATCGAGCATGCCCCACATGGCGCGTGAATGCGCTTTTGGTTTTTGTATCAAAAGGTAGCAAGGATAATGAAAGAGTATATATTTGTTCGTACATTAGAAAAGAAATTTGCGCACCCTTATCCTGATTTTACAGACTCTTACAGAGAAGCTTGGATTTTTGTTGAGAAGACCTAGTATGCAAATTGCAAACATCTATGGCGCCACAGAATAACTGTTTATTACAAAATTAATTACCAACACCAAATCTGGAAATTCAAACGAGAATTATCCGGTTTTCTGTCGATCCCACTGGAGTTCTGGATTGAAGGAGCTCATAAGCCGCCTGATACCGGAATTCCTCTTCAATGAAGAGGGAAGCTCTGGGATCTTTCAATTATTGACTTGAACTTGTGAAACATCCAAAATCATGAGGGAAGTGGTCGATCTGCCCTTCCAAATTTTGATACTGATTTCAATTCTTCTTTCCTTTGGATCTGCACTTTTTTCTGGGCTGACTTTGGGAATGATGACTCAAGATCTGCTTTATTTGAAAATCTCTGCAGCTTCAAAAGGTAATAGTAGAACAGCACACTACGCAAAAAAGCTAATACCTTTGAGGTCAGATGGAAATTTACTATTAGTAACTCTTTTATTTGGTAATGTAACAGTAAATACCGGTCTTTCTATCTTGATTTCGGAGCTAACCTCCGGCTGGCTAGCCTTCACTGTCTCAACAATACTGATAATGATTTTGGGTGAAATTATTCCTCAGGCTATCTGCTCCAAATATGGACTTTATATTGGAGGTTTTTTTTCGCCCTTGATTAGACTCATCCAAATAGCTTTGTATCCGATCCTGAAGCCAATTTCTTACATTTTAGACAGATGTGTTGGAAAGAATAATGAAAAGGTTTATAGTCGCCAAGAATTGTTTGCCCTACTTAACTATCATTCAAGAAAAGGAGTTGTTTCGAGCAGGGAGCTTGAACTTATCCGCAAATTAATGTTTTCGGGACTCTCAGCATCAGATATCATGACTCCACTCGACGAGTTCCAAGTTCTTGACTTAGATGCCCAGCTGGACTCCTTACTTATTAATAAACTCTTCAGGGACGGAACAACTAAGATATATATCACCGACGCCTTAATCCATCCCAGGATTAATTCTAACTTCACTTCTCCCCCAAATATTAGCAAGAGGCATGACATCATATTTTTGGATATTCCAAAAACCGAACAGAAGACCTTCTCACCGGTAATTCCCAGCTCTCCGACCACCTCTGAGACCTGTGACTCCGACGATTCAGCCTGCAAAGGCAGTCCGCACTCAAAAAGTGGTATGATCTTGGGATACATAGATTTGGCAATTTTGTCAGAGCAAAACAAAGCAAACAATTGTCTCGCAAGTCCGAACAAGGTCTCCACCATCGTAAATACAAAGGCTTTTAGAAGACTAACAAATGTTATAATTACTTCCGATATGATGAAAATGCTCCAAGAAAAGGATACCATGCTAATTCTTTCCAGCATTTCCTGTATCAAGGACAAGATCCTGTGTGTTCAGAGTGCTACTACCCTATCCGTCCTCTTCGACATTCTATGCAAGCTTAATTTTTCACAAAAAGATGTTATTGTGATCTACTCTCTTGTTGGAAGTGCATCCAAAGTCAGATATGATGGAGTAATCACTCAATCGGAGCTGTATAGTTACCTTTTCCATAATGAAAGGTATCTCGCAAATGGTATAAACGGAAATGACTCCGTCAAAATAACTCTTGGATCCCCACAACCTATCGTAACTCGTCCAGTAGATCCACAGTCTTGAGTCAGACTCCGTCTAATTAACTCAAAATGTCTCAAAGTACAAGGGGACAATACAATAGAATTTAATTATTAATTCCGAAGTAGATCTGGTATCATACTAATAACACTAACGAGGTGATATGGTTTCTCAGTAAAAACGAATCATTGGACTATACCTAAATAATAACGAACTACCAATTTCGGCCTATATTGAACTTAGTTACCTAACGCCGGGAACACCCTGGTATCAGAAACATCTGGAGCTTCTCTTTTAACTTGTAATTTATTGCTCAGTCTTTGTTGTTCCTTGTTTTCTCTTCTTCTAAACTCATTACCTCTTCTACCAAAAGAGCTTTTGTTGGTGTATTTTTCGACCAGTTCAAAGTAGTTAAAGACTCCCTTTTCACTCTTGGTCACAGTTTTGTTGGGCTTGTTCTTGCTGTTTCTGGTAGAAATTGGAGTTTCATCCCTGACGTACCTTTGGAGTCCCTCTTTTTCAAAGTCCTTGGCAGTAGTGTTTCCTTTAACTGTTGGGACCGTGGGGACTTCGAGCCTCTTCGAAGCCATTGCCTTCATATACTCTTCGTAGCTGATTATTTCCTTCTCTGAGTCCTTGTCTCTGTCATCTTCTAACCCAGCTGCTTCAGGCTGAACAGAGTCTGTATTCTCATTTTCCTCGCCAAGCTGCTTGTTCAAGCTTTCATCTAGGGTATGAGACTTGCTCCCATTCTCTATGCCTGAGTCTTCACGGCCAATCTCGGGAGATTCCTGGACCTTAGAGACCCTATGGGCCTTTCCAGAAGCATCTCTCCTATCAAACACCCTCCCGTGAATATTGGAGTATCCTCCTCTGCCTCCTCTATGCACAGTGTTGCCTTTTCTAGACCCTCTCTCAAGTTTTATGTTTGTATCCGCCACCGAGGCAGAGTTAATCAAAGAAGTCTCGGTCTTGGGATAAATTAGGGATGGAGGATTCTCCTTGGAGGTGGTGACTTTGGTATCAGCCTGCTGACCTGCAGGGACTTGTTGGTCGTCTTCATCATCAGATAAGCTCAAGGCTGCAAACTTGTTGCGTGTATTGACCGTATAAACTGTCCTCATTTCTTAGTGATTCGTCTTTTCCCGAAATCTCTCTTTTGACTGCCTCGATTTTCCATTGTCTAAGTAGACGCCCAGAAATGCCTTTGGGAAAGCCCGCCTAATGAGTTATAAATCAGCAAAAGTTATGAGGATGACTAGTGAGATAGAAAATGAGAGAAAGAACGGTAAGGGGACAGTAGTGAAGGTAGTTAATTATAGTTTGTTTAAATCATATAGTAATAGGTAGGAGAGTCTTCTTAGCTGTGAGTTTTCACTGGTTGTTAAAAAAAGTCATGTTTTTCTCATGTTCAACATTTGAGTTCCCGCTGCCATTGGAGGAGTCGAAAGTGACAATTCTGGAAGCATCATGATTTAAGTCGATGTAGGTGGGAGCGGCGTTGTGGGAAGCAGTAATGACGCTGGATTCGGAGCCATTAGGGTTAGCATTACCGGTAGCCGGCGGTTTGGAGTTGCTAATAATGAGAGACGAATTCCTGTAACCTCCATATTTGAAAACTGGGACTTCAACATGGTTGGGATCCCAGCCAATTGGGTGGGTATAGTTGCAAAGAGTATTATAGCATGCTAGACCATATCTACACGGAACAGAGGGATGAATGAAGAAACATGCAGGGCCATATGGGCAGAGAGGCCAAGATTTGCATGCTTCACAGGGATGAATGTAGAAACAATGATCTCCTTTATCACAGTTTGGCCAGTTCTTACACCTTACTTTGATTTTTCCGTGAGTAGAAGAGATACCTAGTGGAGGGCCACCAATTTGGATAGAAGAGGGAAATCCCAGGGATGATTGGCCATAGATACTAGACTTAGTGTAGGGAGAATTTCTGTAGTTGACTCTAGGGAATCTGCCAGGTCCACCCAGGGGGCCGGAGGAAGATTCCATATTCAAATTGGAGTAGCAGTCTCTGTATGAGGAGCTCGATGACAAGTGAGAGTGCTTGGACTTTCCGGAACTGGGTTTACTTCTAATTGCATTGGAAATCGCAAAGTCCAGGGAATCCCTGTTTTGGTTCTGGGAACCAGAACTTTTCTTAGATTCTGAGGTTGTAAGGTTGCCTTTGGTCGAACCAGAATCTGTCGAATGGCTTTTTGCTTTTGTGTCAGCGGTCGCACTGGAGCCAGAAAAACAGCTAGTCTTACTACCCTCTACTAGCTGAAAGACCCAAGTTCCAAACTGAGTCGCCTCATCCGAGAGGAACTCCTTTAGTTCGTTTATAATGTGCTCTTTGGGCTGATTATGATTGACCATATGGCAAATATAGTCTGTCAGGACTGAAACATCGTCATCCCCAAAAATCTCTTGTAACTTCCCAGTTATCTTGGACTGAACTTCAGGAGTAACAATTTCCCTCATTGAAGAGCCTCCTCCACTAGCCGCATTCATCCTTTTGTTGCTTTACTCAACCTGAAGAGTTTGGGTTTTTCAATTGAATTCTAACCCTCCTCTATTTCCTCTTAATTGTTTAATGATATTTGGCGCCAACTGTGCAGGCAACCAATTGTCACAAACGTTGGCGCCAAGTCTGAAATTTGAAATTTACTGACTGTGGTGGAAATAGTGCAAAAAAAAAATTGAGAATGATCCATTTTAATGGTTCGAATTTTGTAAAATTTGGATTCAGTAAGAATGTGTGCAGAGTGTTTTGTGGTAGATATTTGAGAATTTTCTTATTCTGATTGAATAATAGTCGGAGTTTTGGGTAAAGGTAAGCAATGGATAAACAACCTAGGTGTGGTCTATTGCTAGAAATCCCGTATACAAGTCCAATTTCGACGATTAGTTCATATATGAATAACGTTTTGGTTGGGACTTGGGATGGGAATTTTTTTCAGGTAGGGATAAACGATAAAGAGAATGCATTTAAGATGCCTATTGATCCTTCGTATCCGATAAGGTATATTAGAGGGGTCAAGAGAGAAAATAGCTCTGTCTCTCATGAAGGATTCTCAACGGACTTCGAGCTTTTGTTGGGAGGCTCTTACAAGACTAGACTGAGTTTGGATGGAGGTCCGAACACTCCTCTGGTGCCAGTCGAAGAGTTAAGTTTCTCCCCTGATACTCACCACCAGGTCATTGAAACGAGATCCAGTCTTGCCATTGTCAAGTCTGCTTCTGATCTTGGACATGAAGGTGAAGAGCCAGAGCCTAGTGGTTCAGGAATCACTCCGCTGTTTTTGTTTTCATCGACTATCAATTCATATTTGGGATTTCAGAATGAAAATGGCGACTTTCAAATTAATACTGGAAATTTTTACATTCCTGATAGAGAGTTTGTGATTTTGGATTACGACCATTTGAGCAACCAGTTACTGGCAGTTGATAGATCGCCAGATAGACTTGACTACTTTTCTCTATGCTCACTTCTGATTCTAGAAGTCCCAGATTTTACCAAAACACTCCAAAAGAGCTCCCAAGATTCTGGAGGAGTACTACAAAATTTAGCAGAAATACCTCCAAAATACCTGTTGAACTTCCCTTATAGGCATCCTCTCTTTGTTACATCTAAGGTGATTTCAAGCTTGACTCTCAAATCTTCTTCGGAGTATTTGAACCGCACGGACCAAGAAAAAGTTTACGACTACTGCTATAGGACAATGTTTTCTATTTCGGATTTCAAAAAGACCTCCCTGAGTGTATTTAGTTCCATGGCTAACCTCTCGAATTCAAAATTCTGGGGACGTAACTTCTTAACAATTCTGATCTCCAACCACACGATAATTGGGGTAGAGATTTATTACTCCAGGAAAAATAAACACAGCACGAAGACCTTCTCCTACAATAGATTTTACATAAAGTCCCCAGATAGAAATATCGCTGCGTATTCTACCTGTAATCACAACTACTTGGTTGCTCTAACCGAGAAAAATCGCATATTTTTGTCTAACAGAAGGGGTGAGATAGTCTTTTCTATTAATAATATTGTCCCTAAAAAGTTCAATTTTAGATGGGTTTGGCCAGTACACATTTTAGTCATGCACACAGGAAATATAGTATTTTCCACTATTAATGGCATTTATCATGTTTACTGCTATTTATTGGAGGAGAAAGAGACACTTCAGAGAGACGGTCAGAGCTACAGCATTCAAATTGACCAGAAAGCCACCATGGAACTCAGTTGTATTTCCTTCTCGACAGATCAGGAAGTTCGAGGCCAAGTTCGGAATTAATCAATTCGCACTCTCCTTCACCCTTCTCTTGCATTACAACTCGATTATTAAAGGGATTATCCCGCCCACCAAGCCTTAATTCTGCATGATGTAGGCGCCAATTTCTCGTCTCGTCTGGAGACAATAATACTTAAAAAAAAGCAAATTAGGTATAGTAATGGCTTAACTACTAGACGGAAAGAGCCTCAATATGACGGTAAACGTTAACAATTAGTAATCAATAATTTAATTATTTAATTATTTTTTACTAACAAATATTACTTAAATGTCAAGGGCTGAACTCTGCACTTTTGGCGCGTTCAAAGACAAATATTAATTAATCAAGAGCAAAATTTGCGAGTTTCCAATTCGAATCTTTCGGAGAAAATACTCATTTATTTACCCATCTCCAATCACTAGAAAAAGGCATCCGTTTTTTGAAAATGACTCTGTTCACTCGTTTTGTTGAACCAGGCCGTCTCTGCAGAATTCAATATGGTCCAGATGCAGGAAAGATGTGTTACGTCGTTGATGTGATTAATTTGAATCGTGTATTGATCGACGGTCCGACCACTGATGTTTGTCGCCAAAGTATTCCAATTAAAAGACTTGCTCTTACGGACTTCAAGGCGAAGATTCCACGTGGTGCCAGAACCGGAACTATCAAGAAAATTCTCGAGAAGGATGACAGCATTGAGAAATTCAACAAGACCAGCTATGGAAAGAAATGGTAAGTTTCTTGAAACTAAAGGGTTTGCTCGGCGATCTCTAGAATGGTGCTCCTCCGATCTTGCATGCAAGTTGGAGGATAGAAGCTGTAGCCTTATTCTTCCTGTTTCCTAGACAATGGCTCAAAATGATGCAAAATACTTGTCTCGTTCGTCTTAACTGGTAAATTGAAAGTCACAACTTCGGTTTGCCTGTATTGATGACACTATTTAACTCTGATTTGATGCTCTTGCCTAGGAAATAAGTTGAAGTAATGAACGGGTAATAGTATGCCTTCCCTTTTACTCGGCACGCTTCCACTGGAAATTTGCCGAGCAAACCGAGTTTATCTCCGAACTCCCACTGACATTCACCCGTTTTAGTGCTGCCAAATTATTTAAGGCAAATATGACTGATTTTGAACGTCACGCCCTTCTTGTTGCTCGTAAGAAGAGACAGTTTTTGGTCAAGCAGATCCTTAAGACCAAGAAGAACTAGATATGAGACTGAGTCAATATAAGCATCCTCCTTTGCGAGATGTTATCTTTATTATTATTATTTGGATCTAGAATTAGTGAGATTAAGGTCAAATGCTAAGGTAGTGACTTTTCTATGGCAATGACTTCTTCAGCGGTTATTTTGCAGACTTCGCAAATTGTATCTACTTGTCCTGCATTCTCCGTGAATGCTGCCTCCTTTATTCGTCTCTCTGGAATACTCCGACTGATGTTCTTAACTTTTCTTGAATTGCTCTCTGAACGACTCACGTAGCTTCACGTCATTTTGGCGCCAATGTTTTTTTGGTAAATTGTAATATTATAACATAATATCCCGCACCTAAATAATGATGACAGTGTGTATTGGCAGCTCTTACGAGAAAGGATGGGGAATGTACTCGAGAGTGGATCCGGCAGAGCGGAATACCCAGTAAGAGAGCAAATAACACGAAGAGTTAGTGAACATGAAGAGTACATTTACAGTGGGTTCACAAGTTCAGACAATCACAGAGGCCAATTAAGTAACTCCGCTAAGGCGCTGATTCTAGTTAAGAAGTCTAAGGCCGTTCAAAATAAGTGTCACATTAATGGCCACTCAATTCGGTACTCACCATCTTTGAAGAGACTAACCTTGGAGTATGACTGCATCCAGGATTCAGTTTTGAATATTTACAACACCTCCTCCCTAAAGGAGGAAATTATTAAAACTGAGAAGCCTCTTTACTCGGTACAAATTCCAAAATCTCTTAATGAGCAGATCCAAATAGACTTGAAAACCGGTCTGCAAATGAATTTTGTTATTGAAATGAAGCCGAAAACCCAGGGTAAAAATTTTCAGAACGCCTGCGAAACAATCCAATTAACGTTTTGTGAACTAGATTTGGGAGAATCTAACAGTGGTGGAGACAAGGTTAACATTAAAAGACAGTGCGTTCTGTACAAAGGAAAAGCATTCGAAGTCCAAAATGTCTTTGGGCTATCCAACTCAGCAAAAGAGACGTCCTCAGCCCCCGACAACACGGGAAAGTCGGAGCTCTGCGTGATTTGTCTGACAAACCATCGAGAGGCTATATTACTTCCATGCAGACATGCCTGTCTCTGTTCAGAATGCAGCAAAACACTGTTTAAGAACGTGCAAGAGTGTCCAATATGTAGAAGTAACGTATATAGTGTGGTCAAAATTGAGTCGAAAGAATGAGTATATTTGAATATAGTCAGGAATTATCGTTTATTAATAGAAATATAGATGTTGCCTCTACTTGTATAGCGATATAATGTGATTATACCAATTAATCAGAATAGATTGGTTTTCTTCATGATTCGAATGAACTCCTCCTGGTTGATTTCACCATCTCCATCTCTGTCTGCCTCGTCGATCATCTCTTGAATCTCTTCATCTGTAATGTTTTCTCCCAGCTCTTTCGCAACCCTCTTTAAATTCTTAAATGTGATTTTCCCAGTCCCATCGTCGTCGAAAAGCTTGAAGGCCTTCAAAATTTCTTCTATTGGGTCTCTCTGTAGAATCTTCGTCTCAACTAAATCGTAGAATTCGCTATAGCTCACCATTCCATTGTTCAGCTCTACACTTGAAAGCAGCTTCCTCAGCTCCTCCTTCTTAGGGTCAAAGCCCAAGGCTCTCATAGCAACCTTTACTTCCTTCATGTCAATATAGCCTATTGAGTCTCCGTCAAACAGCTCAAATGCCTCCTTGATCTCTTGTTTCTGTTGCTCTGTGAGCTCCGTTCGTTTCGCAATAGATCCCATATAGGCACTTCCAGTACTAATACCTCCCAAATTGCTCCCACTTCCCCCACCCAAACCACTCATCCCCGTCATCCCCAAAGATGAGCCTGAGGTGGGGCGCGACCTTAGGGTATTTTTCATCCCGAGTCCTCAGAGATTTATTCACCTCTCTGCAGGCGTGCCTGCAATATTAGATATAGTGGAGAGAAAAGCTTCACCTTTTCAAAATTATCCGGTCTGTGAAGTTATTACCCTTTCGCTATTACCTTCGGATTTTACTTTGGAGGAAACGGCCCGAAGAAAACAGTGGAGCACTTAGGCGCCAAAACATGTATTATGGCAGAATTCAAGTATCATACAGTGAGGAAAAGTGTTATAAATAAAAATAAAGTTAGATGGGAAATTAACGATATTACCTAAAACTTATCTACTAGATCTCTGGAGGTTCCGCATCCGGGTCCGACCTTTGGAGGTCTTTATCGCGAATTTCTCCGGGAGTTAGTTGGGTCTCCTCAAGCACCTTCTCAGCGGAAATAACTTCCGCTGGGCCATCATTGCCGGATTGCTCATCTCGCGGAGAGCTTTCAGTTTGCAGGACCTTCCCAGAACTCCCTCCAGCACGTAACTCCTGGCGATTTTGTTCCAAATCATCCTCGAGATCTTGGTTGTTGATCAAAGCGAATTCGAAACTCAAAACGGACTTAATTTGTTCGGAGAAGCTTTCGGACAAGACCCTCAGGGTTGACGCAATAGACTCCGGGAAATTATCGCTGTTAAAGGAGAATTCACAGCTCCTGAGATTCTGCAATTCGAGTTTCAGTTCCTGACGCTTTTCTTTTCTGTTGGCAATGACCTCTTGCTTGCATGCGTGCAATCTTGCGATTTCTTCGAGACGGTTTCTCCTTATTCTCTCAATTTTTTCTACAAATTCCTTTTCTTGGTGGATAATACCGGAGAAGTCTTCATCGAGTTCCAACACCTCCTGTTGAAGCACTTGAATGGTCTGTGAAATTAGAGATGCCTCTTTGAAATTAGCGTTTTTTATTTTGTCCGATTTGGATGCTTGGGAAAGCCTGATTTGCTCCTCTAGCATCTCCTTTTCCTCGCTTTTATACCTCTTTGCTTCTTGGATTTCTCTGATCTTCTCGAGAACCACCTTTTCCTGTTTCTCAATTTTCAGGATCTCTTCCTGGATTAGCTTTACGACATCTGAGTCTCTATTTGCTTTCTGTTTCAGCTCACTCTGCTTCCTCTGAATCGGGTATATGTATTTCTGAAGACAATCTTCTATCCAGCAAATCACCACCGTTAAACTAGAAAGCTCCTCCTTGTACACTTGTATAGTGTCCTTATAACCCTGCAGTCGAATTTTTTTCTCATTTTCCTCCCTTTTGATCCTTAGTTCCTCCAGCATTATTTCGTTTTCAACTTCAGAAAGCTCTTTAATCAATCTATCCTTCAGTCTGAGGAGCTCGCAGTACTTTTCAGACATCCCTGGCTGCTCATTAGGCCTGTTTTCTCCATCGCCAGGATCATGTTTCTTGAGCTCTCTGTCGCTCATCTCAATCTCATGCTCCAACTTCTCAAGTCTGCTCTGAGTATTAAGGCCGAAAGTTTCGAATTTAATCATAACGTTGGAGAACCACTTTGACAGTTCTTCCATGTCCATACTCTCGACGCTCAGATTGGAAACCAAGTCTTTCAAAGAAAAGTCCTCATTTGGAAGTCTCCCGTAGTCCAACTTCAGATCATTTAAGCTCTTTATTACGTTATGAGCCTCGCTGCTTCTTTCATATGAAGCCTCCGAGCCAGAACCAACCAAAAACGGACAGTTTCCGCTAGAGCCCGGGTTACCACGCTTCCCAATATCCTCCCCAACCATATTATTCTGGTCCAAGTCCTCCTTGAAGTTCTTTTTCATTATTGAGCTTCTTATTTCACTTTTTTTTTCACCAAGTGAACAATTCAAGAAGGTTCCCAAATTCCGGGTCACATTCTCGTCTTCGTTAGCCGAGTTCGGTCTACCTTCCTTAAAAGCGGTAACTTGCTTAGAGAGCACCGGAGTTGGGCTAGACTCGTCTGGCCTATGCTTTTCCATGCTGATAAGCGAAAGTCTGGAAGTTGAAGGGCCTCCCATTCCAATATTGCTCTCACCAAACCCGGGTCTTAGAGCTTTGCGCGTTTTCTTTCTGATACCTGAAATCACACCATTCTTATCAGTATTCGCCTCCATTTTGTGTTGACTCCCAGTACTATGCGTCCTGTATTACCCTATTACTTGGCTCTTGCCTCTGGGAGCTTTTCTCCCGGACCAGCTTTCAGTGTCCCTTTGCAATTGCTGAGCTCGAATTTTTGCTAGAAAATTATTCTCATATATGTCCGCAAGTTATATAATTTTATTGCTAGACTTTATTTATTATTCTCTTTTAAACTGTGTCTGGCACCCCCTTCCATCCCCATGCAGCCGAATTTCCCCTCAATACCGGTATTTCCTGAAATGCATGTCCCCGCTCTTCCCGCCCAAACAAACACCGGGCGACTCCCTTCCGAGACCCGAGGAGTGGCACAAAGTCGCAACCCAAGCATCCTAGACACATTTAACAAAGATCATCCAGATATGTAGAGGAAGATATCTAAATATACGTAGAAATGGGCGATGGTTGGAGATTCCAACGTTAAGGTAAAGTAGCTACGAGATCGGGATGAAGAGCCTTCCAAGAGCCATTACGGTCAGTGCAAAGTTTCCTCCCAGAAATAATTGGTACGTCCGTGCGAGAGGAATGAAGGTGGGCGAAGAAAAGCCATCTAGTACAAAATGTCAGCGTTATCAAACCCACACTGTCAGCGCCAAAAGTCTTCAAGGCCTCTAATAGTGGCTAACGAGGCAAGTGGGATTACTGAGACTTAACAAAAGTCACCAGGAGGAAGGGCCGACCGTTAATTGACTGCCACAAAAGACGTTCATTTTAGTTGGTACTGCCACTAATACAATGGACAGGCGCAATAGAGCCAAAAGGCGTAACAGCAGTCCGGGACGCTGGTGGTCTGAGCAGACCCCCTTATAACTCATTCTCCACCCTCGGAGCCCGTGCTCCATCTAATAGATTAGGATGCCTCTGGAGCCCCCTCAGCCTCTCCTGAAGTGCCCAAGTCCGCGGTCCAAAGAGTGAGGTTATCTCTCAAGAGCTGCATTATTAGAGTTGAGTCTTTATAGCAGTCCTCTGAAAGCTTGTCCAATTGCTCTATGGCCATCTCAAACGCCTCCTTGGCCATATCTATGGCCGCTCTGGGCTCGTTCAAGATCTCGTAGTGGAAAACAGAGAAGTTGAGAGCCAATCCAAGTCTGATTGGGTGAGTTGGCTCCAAATCTTTCGCAACTACTGTGGCGTCTTTGTAGGCCTTGAGAGCGTCCTCAGCAGAGCTCTGCTTGGAGTCTCCGGTAGAAAACTCTGAAATGTATCTATGATAGTCACCCTTCATCTTAAAGTAGAACACCTTGCTGTCCGGGTTCGTGGCGGTGGGAATCAAATGTTTGTCCAGCATCATCAAGATGTCGTTGCAAATATCCGTTAGCTCGGCCTCTACCTTGCTTCTATACTTGCCACACATCTTGCTGGCGTCCTCAGCATTTCTGCTGTGCTCCTTCTGTTCGACAGAGGAAATGATTCTCCAAGAGGATCTTCTGGACCCCACTGCGTTCTTATATGCAACACTCAGCAGATTTCTTTCCTCGACGGTCAGTTCCTCAGAATCGTGTCTTGCTTCCACAACTTCTTTCATGTACTTGGCCATCTCATCATAACGTTCCGCCTGTTCTGCAAGCTTTGCCATGTAGACATTAGATTCTCTTACGTTCACTGATTCGCTCATCTTTGGTATTCTACTGCCAGAATCTCTGTTAATAATCTCTTTTCAGCTTGAGTAAATTTACACCGTAAATAAACGATATATTTAATATTTATGTATCCTTGGTACTAATATTAAGTATTTGTTATTTAAATATTTAATATTTATATATTAAATAATTAAATGCGTTAGTTATATTTTTATATATCTATTGTGTATCGCTATTAATAATCTTATTAATATCTTTCCACGTTAATTTTGGCTATTAGACATGATATTTCTCACACTTGACTTTTTTCTAATACCAAACAAAATTACTATGCAAAATATTAAATATTATCCTGTTTACTATTTGTTAAATCTTTCCTCTCCCCCCTCAATATCAATGCAATGCTAATCAGCAATTCCTTTTTATTATTATCTATTTTAATTAACCCTCAAACCCCCAATTTTACCTTTGATCAGACTACGTATTTTTTACTAGTCCCTTAATATTTCCACTATCTAGATATTCAATTGTTTTTGCCGCATTTATCCAATCTTCGTTCCTCTTGAGTTTCAGAGTTGTGGGGAAAATCCATATTCGCCACTTTTTAAGGGCATCCAGCGCCTTGCCTAGGCGGGAACCTCCGGAGATTATATACACCTCCGTTTTAAAAACCGGCTAAAGAACTAAAAGAAAACGAGGCAAACTATTCGAATAGTTTCAGAGTCAAGGGGTGGACACGAACAATATCTTCACTTCGATCTTTATCATTTAGAACTAGGGAAGTATTTGAGGTTATTACTACTATCATTGTCCAATAAGTTAGTGTTTTATCAAACAATAGATTGTATTACAAGCCGATATATTGTATAAATTAATGCGGTCTTTCCATCAACTTCAATCTCCAACAAGTTGCGAGTCTTAAGAAGTCCCGTGCCACCGATACAAAGAGCTTCCTCTCGAAAGGGTAGGAAACCACGAGACGGAAGTCCCGTACGAATCTCCGGGGAGATCAGCTTTGTGTGGTCCGTTTATACTGATGCAAACCAAGTAAAGGCCCGGCCAAGTAGTAGGATTTATGCGGCCGGAACTTCAATCTCACCATCGTCAATCATCTTCTGTAGATCAACAGGTTTCTGTCCATCTACTGTGCAGCCGATTGCATTGCATGTTCCGAGAATTTCCTTTACGGTACCGGAAAACAGCTTGGCTCTTGATTTGAACTTCATGGCACGAGCAACAGAAATCACCTGGTTCATCGACAAGTTTCCGCTGTGCTTGATGTTCTTAACCTTCTTTCTATCTCTGATTGGCTCCTTGAGTTCCTTGATCAAAAGACTGGTTGCAGTCGGAACAATATCAACCTTAGCCTGACGGTTCTGAACAGTCAGCTTGACACAGACCTTCATTCCCTTCCAGGCAGCCGTCCCTTTGGCAATATCATCACCAACTTTTTTCGGTGACATACCCAATGGACCGAGTTTCGGAGCCAGGACGGATGTCGCTCCTACTTCTCCACCAAGCTGTCTGATGTACAAGTACTTAACTTCGGATGGATCTGCTTTACCTGCCGGTGGCATTCTGATTTGACTTCCTAATTACCAAATATACAAGAAAAACTTGGAAAATATGCCTAATTAGACTCGTTTTAACAACTTGAGTTTCTTCTACTTTGCTTCCCGTCTTTAACATTTAGAGGAGTTCCCGCCTCATTATCCCGTCTACAGTCACAATTGAACTAGAGCTCATTTAAGTAACAAATAATAAATAAAGCTTGAAAGTTAGTTCACATTAGCTTATTTGCTTTGCATTTTTCTAAAAAATTTATTAATCAAGTAGGTTTCAATAATAAAATGTATTTATAATTTTCGCATTTCGGCGCTAAAGCCTCTAAATAGGTTACTAGTTCGAAGATGGCGGAGTCGGTCAGGAAGAGATAGATAGATACGTACTGTGTTTATATTGTAAGTTGGGCGATGAACGTAGTTGAAAACTTGTTACCTCGGGATCGTTCAAGGTGACTCGCCCGGTTTTTTCTTCTTTTAATTACTTAGCGCTTTCTAGCTCGAGTCCTCATGATCGTCTTCAATATTGTTGATCAGAAGAAGAACACTTGGGAAAAACCCGATTTCGTCGATCGTTACTTCGTTGTTCGAGAATGATTCATCGATTTCTATTGATTTTGAGTGAGGTAGTCTCAATGTAAATTTCTCCGAAATCATATTTGCTTCTTCCAAACCGAGAGAGTCAATCCATTTGAAAATATCGTAGACTCTATCATCCTTGTGGAAATTTCTCTGAAATCTCCTTCCCTCTAAGTTTTTGACGCAGACCCTTGAACAATTCTCCTTTTCAACTTCTTTTACTTGTAGGAGTTCTTGAGCAAATTTTCGCCTTCTTTCCTTGATTAAATCCTTGGATCGTTGTTTCTCAATTGCCCTTTCCTGCTTTATTGAATCCAGATTCAGAGATCTCATGTACTCCAGGTCTTGCTCCTCTCGGATTCTCCTGGCCTCTTCAATTTGAGCTCTTTCAATGTGTGAAATCTCGACTCTGTTTTCAGTACCTCCAACTACATTGTTCGCATTTGGGATATAAAATATAGCCTTGAAGAATCCAAAAAATAGGTTCAGAGTTGCCCCGCAGGCAGTTGTAAGTACCCTAAAAAATTTGCTGAGCCTATTAAAGATTCTTTTTTTTTCATACGGGGCGGAATTCTGAGTCGAGAGACTCCCCACTCTCTCTTCCGTGTAATCGCCGGATCCCTCTGGCTGAACTACATGGGGAACCTCTACTGCATTCAAGTTTTGTTCTTCATAATAAAGAGCAACAGCCTCCTCCAAATTCCAGTTGGCTGATTCCAGAATGGTCCTTGCATGTAGAGTCTCACTACCAGTAACCTCGCAAAAAATCGCCAGAGAGTTGCTCTTTTCCTCCGAAAGCTCAATCATTAAAGCTAAGTAGTCCTCGAATCTCTGTAGATCTTCGCAACCTGGAGAAAAGCAGAAAGAAAGTCTCGAGAAACTAGTTGCAAATCGCCAAAATCCAGAAAGAGCGTCGGGTCAGCTAGAAGAGTCTTGTCAAAAGTTCGGATGGGATCTTAAATACCCTAACCAGACCCAAACCAGTAATTTAGAGAAGAAAAGTTCCGTTCAAGTTTTCCTATAAAACTCCCCTTTAATGATTTGTTATACTCACATTTTAGTAATAATTTAAATTTGGCGCCTCTTTCTAAATCTATAGTCATCCAGATCGAATTAAATTTCTGGAATCAATTTTCTCTGGCTTAGAAAAGCATCATAAATATGCTGCACCGTTATAACCTTCTTGTCTGATTTCCCTCTGTTTAGCATCTTGTTTATACTCGCCATCAGCTCGAGGATGAAGAGTTTGGTCGCGGAAGAAACCACCAGAACCAACTCTTCAACATGGTCTGGAATATAGTTGCTTTTGTGCTGAAGCATCGATTGTATGTAGCTCAAACTATCTTCCACTGACTCTCCACCTTCATTCCCATCTCCCAGATCTAAGTAACCGGAGTCGACTAAATATCCCAGAATTGCCGATTTCCTGAAACCAGAATTTCTACAGTTTTGGATGGTTCCATCCACCTTTTCTATCCCCGTGACGTCGCTGCCCTCTCCAACCCTATATGACACGTAGTCCAGTATTAAATCTACCATTTCGTCGCTCATTAAATTTGTCTCCTCTGTTTCTATCCCCGCAACAGTGTTTGAACCCAAATTAACTTCCTTTATTGAGTCAGAGTACTCTGCTTCTTCTTCCTCTTCATTAACCTCCTTGTTTACGTCGAAAACATCTTCGTTTGAAGCTTGAGAAGATGTAGGTGATAAGTTCTCAAAGCCGTCTCTCATCTGACTCTTTTCTCATCTGCCAGCGCTATTCTAGTGACTTTCCAGAGTCTTGAATTACTATTCATCTACTTAATTTTTTCTTTGACTTTGGCGCCAATTATCGGTGCAAATAATAATAAAAGTTTTCAATTTAGATTCTTACACACGGACGAGCTAATGTGCTACTACCACTTACTCTTGAATCTTTTGGTTGAAACTGAAGTTAAAATGTTCTTAGATCGAATTGCTAACTTCTGATGACCGGTCTGGTGGATTTCCGCAAAGTCTCCTCTCGTCCCTGAACTTAAGCTGTGAAAAGAACGAAACCATGGCCCAAAGGAAAGAAAATTTTGGCTCTTCATGCCAGACTTCCCAGCTCCTTCCTTTTTCTTCTTTTTTCCCCTCTTGTCTTCAAACTCTCCTTTAACTTCTCTCTTCTTCCAAGAGTCTCTGGTCTAATATTGTGTGCATGTCAATTTGAATAAAATTATGTGTGAAGACCGTGAAACCTTGAAAGATATTGGACACGCCTTGAGATAAATCATAAATCCATCAATTTTCGGGGAATTCTGAATATAACCAGTCCGGAAATTGTAGAAGCCTCCCAAGCTTCCAGCTCATCTCAAATACATCGACAAGAAGATTTATGCAAACCCAAAGATGAGAAATGTTCATTTTTTAGGAGTTACTATTTTACTTGTGCTTATTTTTTCGGAAAGTCACTGTCTTAAGGTAAAGAGCTTTTTTTTCGGCCTTGGAGGAGGTGACAAAAAGGCTGAGGAGAAACACGACGAAAAGCATGATGATTCCAAGTCTACCCAGGACACCGGGGGTCACAATCCCACTGCAGGAGTTTCCAAGTCAGAAGACCACAAGTCTGATCATCCTCCTCCGAGTGACGGAAAGCACTCTGAGCACACTCCAGAAGAGGGAAAAAAGCCAGAACATCCTCCTGAGGAAGGCAAGCATCAGGAGAATCTTCCCTTCATCCCGCCACCACCTCCTCCTCCTCCATCTACCTCTGAATCCCCGCCACCCTCACCCTCTCCCCCAGCCCCCCCATCTTCTCCGTCCCCACCACCAGCTCCTCACCAGCCATGTGCTTGCAACGAAAGTGAAAGGCCTTTATCAGACTGTTGCCATGATTCTGTCTATGGAGAGAGGCATGCTCATCAAAAACATAATGCAACAATTACTGGAACAATCACTGGAACAATCACGGATTCTACTCTTGTAGCAAAGCCTGGAGACGTGATTAGTGTTAAGCATGACTCAGAGAGGCCAACTCCCGAGTGTGAAGCCTCCCACAAGGAATCCCAGCCCACTACGAAGACTTATGAGGCCCACACTAATCTGCACTCTCTGGAAAGTGGAAAACTCCCGTCTCTTTCCGCGACTCCAACCTCGGCCGAAAGCAAGTTCCCCAATGGAGCAACCTTCATTCCACTCGTTCTGGACGCCAACACTGGACAGTATGGGGTTGAATTCAAAACCCTGGACTTCCTGGTTACCGGACAGGGAGAAAAAATCAAACCGTTTGATATGCTAATTCCCTTTGTGAATGAGCAGGGAAAAATAAAGTTCGTAACCAGAAGACGGCTCAGGCAGCTAGTGAAGTCGGGGCTTTCTGGGGCAATTGGCTCCGAGAATGAAGGAACTCTCGCTAAGCAAGCTTTGAACGAGGGAGTTGTGGAGAAAAAGGAGCTCAGAAGTGAAGAGAAACAGGAAACGCATGAGAAAGAGGTGCAAGAAAAGGAAGCAAAGTCGGAAGTTGAAAACCCGTCCACTACAGCCGAAAATGACAAGGAAGCAGCAAAAAGCGCAGGCAACCTTTTGCAAGAAGCGGAAACTATTCTCACTGGAGGATCCCTGTTTGAGCCTTCAGAGGAAAGCAAAAAAGATGATAAGGACGACAAGAAGGATGACAAGAAAGACGACAAGGATGACAAGAAAGACGACAAGGATGACAAGAAAGACAAGGACGATAAAGACGATAAGAAAGATGATAAAAAGGAAGAAGAGGGTAGTTCAGAAAAGAAGGAATCCAGTGAATCAGATGATAACTCCGAATCTGGGGAAAGTGAGACGGCTAAGTCTTCTACCAATGATGAGGAGAGTGCAGTAGGAGTGGATGACTCGGTGAGTGTCCGCGCTTCTGAGGAAGAGGAGGAAGAGTAAAAGGAGAAAGAGAATGGTCTGGGAAAGTCTGGACATTTCTTAACTAATAGGGGACAGATATAATAGTCGAATAGGATTTGCTTTTCTTTTTAATTATTTAATATAGTAGAACTAGTGAAAATAGATCTTATAACAATATAAACTACTTCTAGCCTGGGTAAGAGACAAAAAGCGGCCTCCAGCTGGCTACTGCAAATCTTGGATGGAAAGTCCATCCAAGAGCTCCGAAATGTCGACCTGCTGTTCCAGCTCTTGTTCGGAGTCCTGGTCTTGTGGGAGGGAGGTTCCGTCCACTTCCATTTCACTATCCTGGAACCAAGCATCCTCGCACCTTCCCTTGGATTGCTTGTCCTTCTTGATAAGGTGCCTGGGCCTTCTAGCCTTTTGGTAGGAGTTTCTAGACGCTTCTTGGATCCTTGGGTCCCAATACAAATTTACATCTCGTCTCATCTCAGAGTCTTCCTCAAGCTCGGCCTTGAAGATTTCAAGATCTTGGTTGAAGGAATGCTTCGAATCTCTGGCATCTGGAGCGAGCTCTTTGGGTAGTTTTTGGAGAACCCAAGGCCTTTGAGCGGAGGACTCCCCGTTGTGGGAATTCTTTCGTGTAATCTTCTTGACCAGAATAACGTCGTGGTTGCGTTCCTTCCACTGAACAAAGTCTGGAAGATCTTCCACGACTCCAAAATTGTTAAGGGTTCTAAAGTCGTACCCGGAGACCCAGTCTCCCGGGCTTAAGTAAGCTCCCAAATGAGTCGTTACGAAGACGCTGGAGTCAGGCCGTCCCAAATCAGCCTCTCTGCAAACCTCAACCTCGGCAATGCGAACTCGGGAACTCCCGGAGGATCTGGAGGAGGGGGCGGAGTTCCGAGGCCCTCCTGCCCCCTGAAAGTAGTCTCTTCTCTCTACATTGATGACATAGAATTCCACGAGACTCGAGCGGGACAAAAGAGGAATTAGGGAGGCGCTCGTGGACCCAACGTGCTGCCAGTATTTCTCCTTGGCAATGTCTATTTCGCGGGCGGAAAAGGGGTCCAGGAGGGAAATTTTGTTGGTTACCTTCTTGCAGAGGAGGAGAGGGGAGGTTCCACCCAGAAGAGAGGTGGAAAGACTCCTAGGGATGAAGACCACGTCGTCCTTGCATATCGGACAGAGTTCAACCGAGAAGGTGAACTTATTGTGATGAGTATTGCTGTGAGAGTCGTGGGAAATGAGCTGTTTGCTGTTTCTGACCCTAGAAACAAAGAAGTGGGTAATAAAGTCCACCAGCTTCTGAGCATGGTTCTTTTGCTGGAACTGGAAGTCCAGTCCATCAGATCGCTCAACTATGTTGGAGACCTTCTCATGGGCTCCGTGCTTCAAAATGAGCTGCTCCAAGTATAAGAAAGTCCGCTTGTGTTGGACTCTCTGACGCACCTGCACCACTGCGTTCCAAGAATGAGGAGTGAAGCTCCTCTTGCAGTCATCACACTGCTGACCCTGCATATAGAACTCGACCACCATGCTTTGCTGGACAATTGCTCCGTTCATCACCTCCTTCTGAATGGTACACTTGACCTTGAGCCTTCTGCTGTGCGGCTCCGTCCATATAAAGGATGCGTCTACGAGCCTGACGGAATTGAGGCCCTTGATCTTCTTCAAACAAAGAGCCAAAAGTTCTCTGCTTTCCAGCTGGCAAGAAACCCACGGAGGCTTTTGAAATCTCTCGCATTGTCTGCAAAATGGCAGTACAACCTGTCTCGAAATTCCCTCCGTGATATCGACCTCCGACCTCACGCAGTTCAAACACATTCTAGACGGGTTAATTTCTGCCACCACTCCGCAGACACAACAGTTCATGTACTGGGGACGCTCCACTATTGAATAGATTCCATCGTAAATTCCAGATGCTCCGGAGCCACCACAAATGTCCATCTTTTCCTCTCCAAGCAGACTCATTTGGTTGGTTCCGTTACTTTCAAACATAATCGAGTGTTCTTCGCGTCCCTATCACTCCTTCCAACAAATCTACTACTCTAAATGTAAAAGTTAACTGGTCTCTCAATTTATTGATTTTTCCCGGTTGTAGTTCCCGCCCAAACCAGCACCAGTTATTTTAACTGGAAAAACGCAGCTCGCAAACTCGAGTGATAACCGGTATAGCGAATAATCAAATGTGGACGGAAATAATGTAAAAGGCGGGAAACAGAGTTTAGGTTCCGTGGGTACCCAAATGTAACGCGAATTGGGTTTTTTTTTGTTTTTTTTTCGCGAGGCTTTGAATTCTGGCCATGGAGTGGTTGATCTAGTGCGGATAGTTGTAGCTGGTAGGTAAAGTTCCAGGTTGGTGTGGAGGTTGAGACTGGGAATGGTTGGAGGGTTTCTAGAGATGAGCGGCGCACTAGGCTTTGAGATAAAATAGCCTTCTTCCTTCCGGGAACATCTGGGGCGTTTGATCAGCAAGACACCCAGTTCACCTAGTTCGGGAAAGGACGGAAATTGGGGGTAGGCCTAGAGTAGCGGGTTTTTCTTGAACTGGCAGGTAATTTTTGCATTACCATGTTTTTAAACGGGAGGGGGGAGGAGAGGGGGGTAGAAAACAAATTGACATTGATAGATAATTCTCCAATAAAATTGAGTTAGTTGTAGTAACGGGTTAGGAATATAAGTGGGCCTATTAATATTTCTAGAAAATCAGTAGAGGGCTTTTGACAAAGGTAGATTCGAGTAAAGCAAGAGTTACTGCTCTTTTTTTCGGCGTCTGAATCCCTCCTCGCTCGGACCGAGGAAGCAGCTGGTTGGTGACCACGGAAGCACTGAAACAGAGAGAGAAGGAAGTAGGGAATACATATTTTGTTTTTTATTTTAAAAGATTACTCAGAACAACGAAGAAGATAGAAAAGCAGGTGCTAGAGAGAGGAGTCAGGATCCCAGGAGAGGTACGAACAAAAGACGCAAGATGAGCAAAGAAGGTGGTTCTTCAAGCGGCTCCGGCGATGAGGTACTGCGGAGAGAGAATCCAGGGCACTCTGAGACAGTTGGAGAAATTTCCGGTGACTGGAATCCGGTGGGAGAGGGCAGAGAGGGAGCTGAGAATCTTACTGATACTGGAGCCCGGGCTTCGAGCTCATCTGGAGACGGGGACCTGGGGGTTACCTCCGAGAACTTTGTCGTCGTTGGCTCCTCCGAGCGGGACCTGGGCACTGAGAACAAGCTCCAGATTATTGTTAGGCCTCTTAACGGTAGGGATTTGACGGTTGAGGCTTCCCAAAGCTCGACTATCCGCCAACTAAAGGTTCTGATTGAGGTTAAGAGCGGAATCGAGGCAATTAATCAGCGGCTGATATTCAGGGGAAGGTGCATGCTTGATGACGATACGGTTGGAAGATACACCAGGGAAAACGGAGCGATCATCCACCTTGTTCCCTACGCAAGAAGCCAAAGGGAAACTCAGTCTCCGGAGGATTCCGGGTCCAGGACGGGAGCAGAGGCATCAACTGGAACCCAGGGGACGGAGGGTCAGACGGGGACTTTGCCTGGAAATCTCCAGAACTTGTTTGCCTCTGTTTCCGGGATGCCCACTCTGAACGGGTCCGGAGTGGGGGGATTTCCGGGAGCGATGATGTTCGGCGCGATCAGACTGGATGGAGTGGGAGGGGACTCTGGGGTCCCGGTGGAGGCGGAGGAGCTTATGCAGAGGGTTTTGCGGACTTTCGGAGACGCCATGAATGGCTCTGGAGTGGACCAGGGCCTGGTGAATATTTCGTCGAGTACGGGGGATGGCAGGCCTCTCAACTCTTCCATTTCCTTTAATACGTTCAGCTTCGGACAGGCCCCGGTGATTCAGGGGTTTTCAGGGCAGGGGTCCACTACAGAAAGAACATCCGGGAACTCCGCTGCTACCGGCTCCGCTGCGGCGGGGGCGGCGGCTGCCGCTCCCTCTCCCCAGTCCCCCAACCCTAGCGAGGAGAGAAGCAGGACCTCCGCGCGCAGCGGGGGCTCCCCCAACAGAAGGAGTTCCAGCGCGTCCGGAGGTCCTGCAGGTATGGGAGGAGGTCAAAGGAATAGGGGGCCCGACAATCTGAACGGCAACCCGATCGGGAGAATCGGCACAATAGTTTCCAGGATCTTCCAGGCATTCAACCAGCCAGTAACAGACATCATCCAGGATGGAGCACGTTCCGAAAGGAGAGCCACTCAGGTTTCTGGGCCCGGAGGCGCAACCACTGCAGGAACGACCTCTCTAGGTAGGACGGGGGCTGGAGCAGGAGCGACAATGGGGGAGGTGCGAGCGACAATGGGAGAGGCGGGGGTAACTGTGGGAGAAGAGGGGGTAACTGTGGGGGAGGCGGATGAGGCTTCGGGAACCACCCAAAGTGCTGGCGCACAGAGCTCTGGTTCAGCCGGTACCAACGGAGGACCTGCGGAAAGAACTGCCTCCGGAGGCTCCCAGGACGCGTCTGGGAGGAGCTCTGGAGGGCCCGTCTCTGGTTTAAATTGGGCACAGATCGCAACTTCCGGGGGCCTCAGTGGAGGAAGGACTGGGATCTTGCCAATGGGACGTCCTGGACTGGCGGTAGCAACAATACCCATCTCCAATTTTTCGATTCCAATTACCATCAGGGCCACAACCACAAGCGGGGGATCGACCACAACAGGAGCAGGATCTGGAGGAGTTGGTGGGGCCATTCCCACAATCAGCTTCTCTACTTCGAACTCCGCGAGCTCCGGGGGAAGGGCCGGAACGGCCTCCACTAGAGTTCCGGTGGAGTCTTCAAGGGCTACTGGAGAAGGAGGCAGGGGCGGAAATTCTGGCGGCGAACCTAACGGCCTCGCCTCCAATCCCAACTCTAGCTCTGTCGGAAACGGCGATGGTATTAACTCCGGCGACTCTCTTGTGTCACAAACCTTTAGGTCCTCCTCCAACCACTTCTTCACGAACATTTCCAATATCCTGGAGGATTCCGCGGCCCAGCTCCAAACAGTGGCGTCCAGCATACGTGAGATGAGCGGCCTGGACTCCTCCTCCTCCTCCTCCTCCACCTTACCGCCAATTCCCACAAGCGTGAGCAACAGGAGCATTTCGGGAGAGTGTTTGGCTTCGGGACAAACTTCGGACTATATTCAGCACCATTCAAGGAGACTGTATATTTCAAATGAGGTTGTTCACAGATTCCTCCCTTGGGACTCTTTGAACGAGCTCATGGGGATTTTGGAGAGGGACTGCGGGTGGAGAAGACCGAGAATTGTCATCCCTCCTCCCGTGGACTCCGTAGATGTTGGCCCTCTGGCAATCTTTCTCTCTGTTTACCTCCAGGCCCTATCCATAATCCAAGCGAACCTAATGCATATCCAGGCCTGGCAGGAGAGGTTTGCCAGACTTGACATTCCCAGGCTCTGCTATACAGTTCACATGCTGGCTTTGATTTCGCACATCTCCGCTCATCTGGGCTCTTTGCTCGCCTGGCTTTTCCACAATATGGCTCAGCATGTTGAGCAGGATGCTCTTATTGAAGGTCTCCAATGGGGCAAATCTGGGGCAGAGGAGGCCCTCTCAGGAGAGGCTCTTCTCGAAAGAGACTCCTCCGGACAAGAAGTGGGTAGAGAGGCCCCCACCGCGGAGAATGCGCTCCAGAATGAAGAAAGCGACAGCCAGATGGTGATCGACAACCTGGCCCAGGACACGGCGGGACGGGCAAGAAGTGGGGAGGAGGGTGAAATCCCGGAGGAAGCACCTTACGGCGGCACCAAAATCACAAACGAGGCCGTTTTGGACAGTCTCCCCAAGGAAGTCAGAGAAAAGTGGGAAAGCTGGACGGGAAACGCCCAGGGCTTTTCCAGAAATGTCTTTGCATCGTTTTCCAACAGACCATTTAGTGACACATACCAACAGGGAAATATCTTCTCCGGCAGCTCCAGTTTCGGAATTTCCCGGGCCTCCCCGGCAAATGGGGAAGGCGGATCTGGTCAAAACAGCTACCCTACCTCCCAGGAGTTACTAAACACAATCATTCACCAAACGGAGGCCAACTTAAACATTGGCGGCCAGTCCGGTTCCAGAAACTCTGCAAATCTGCAGAGTGAATACCGTTCAATGCTCATTAGAGACCTTGTTAACCTTGTGAGGAGTGACTCAGACTTCCTCAGCGATCAGGACAGATTTCCGCACATTCGGAGAATACTTTCCCTGCTGTAGCCTGCAGCTGCCCGGGATTATATATTCAACAGGAGTGACTAATATTGTATCAAACTAGTAGATAAGACAAAAGGCACCAGTTTCTGGGACAACTCCGGAAGCCTGGAGAATTCCCTGCAAATCCTCTCTCTTCTACTTGGACTTTATTAGTAGATGCGGGTTGCCGCCAAAGAAATGCATGCCTAGGCGGGCTCTTCATGTTTATGAGTGTTTCTAAGTTGATAAATATTCGGGGTTAGTAACTGGGAGTCGTTAGATCCGATCTGGCCATTGGGGGTTTTCGGCCGTGGTGGGTGGGAGTAGTGGTGGCTGCGATTATCGGCTTTTAGATTAGTCCGGCGACTTTGGGTATTGGGATTTGTTTATTAAGTGAGGTCCCCCCTCCGAGAAATTAAAGGGACGGGAAACAAATGTGGTGAGGGGAGCGGAAGGAATTTACTCGGAACAAGATTTGAACCTTTTGAAGTTCGAGTCTTGGCTTTTAGAGGCTGGGAAGGGTGTTGCTCTCTGGACCAGAACAGGCGCAAAAACCTCGAGTTTTGAAATCAACTACAATGGCGGACTATGGGACGAGAGAATACTGGGAGGAAAGGTACAGGAAGGACTCGAATCCTTATGATTGGTACCAGAGGTGGGAGAACATGAAGGACATAATAAAAGACTACTTGAAGCTTGAAGACAAAATTTTGGTGATAGGGAACGGAACCAGCAGACTACCAGAGGAGATGTACGACGATGGTTTTCGCATAATAGAAGCAATGGACATAAGCGAGGTGGCAGTGGAGATCATGCATGAGAGGTTTGCTTCCAGAAACATCAAGTGTCAAGTTAGCGACGTGCTGAATATGTATCAGTATGCCGACAACGAATATGACGTGATAATAGACAAGGGAACATTTGATTCCATTTTATGCGGTGAGAACAGCCACATAAACATTGATTCCATGATGAGGGAGTTAACTAGAGTTTTGAACCAGAACAAAGGACGATATATTTGCATTTCCTATGGCCAGCCCAACTACAGACTTAACTACCTAAGATCCATTAAGGAATGGGATGTGACTACGATTCCGATAAAAAAACCAGCAAATGACCAGGTATACAAACTCAAGAATTACAACGAAACGGAGGAGGCTTCCCAGGAAGACGCAAACATTAGCACCTCAACGAGGCCTGATTTGTATCACTATATTTATATTTGCTCGGTGATATATAAGCCCGTTCAAGCAGATGAGCCAGCTTTCAAAGTGGAAGATGAAGTCGATTCGAATCCCACGGCTCTCCAATGCGAGAATGGTTCTCACCAAGACGAATTTGAGGGTGTTCGGACGGAGAGCTGTGCTGACTTTCGGGAGCCCGGGGAAACCAAGTAACTACGTTGCTAAGATATTCCTTTGGACCGCCTGAAGACCAAATTAACTCCTGTCAAACCTTTCCTTTTGGATATTACCTTACTTTTTTGCAGGTAAGGTCTCAGTGAGCCCTTATTATTTTCGCGATTCAAGACCTTGGATGTCATCCTGACCCAAGACTTCAACTTCAAATTCTGGGTCTGTTTTGTCACTTCATAAATCTCTGTCCAAGTGATGTATTTTTTAGTTTTTCGGATTTCTCTCCTCACCGATACTTGGAGAATTCTTACTCACAAGTAACTTGTCGGAACTGGAAGGCGAATTTAATAGAATTTCGGGTTTGTCCAGAGATGCAATCAAGAATCAATATCTCTTCCGGCCATCCTAAAAGCGATTTCTCGAGCAAAAAATTGTTAGTCGGGCTCTGAATCCTTATGCTCTGTTTATTTGCATTAATTATTCGAAATTTCCTGCTATTCAACTAGTTTTTGTGCGCATTTCTGTTCGATATGGGTTTTAATTTCGAAGAAAAAAGACACTGAATTCGGTTTTTTTGCGAAATTAACTGCGATATCCCAGTCTTTGTAACCCATCCTTGTGATGAGCTATGACTATCCACTACTTCTTGTTTCTGGGTAATTATATAACGGAAGGTTTGCATTAACGCTCTTACCTAAAGTTCGGGAGAAATGGTGCAGTACTGCTAATTTCCAGCAGTGGTAGAGAAAAGGCCAGATTGACAGAACATCAAACAGGATTCTGAGAGGGAAACAAAAGAAACAAAAAATGGTTTAAACTGTTTGAGTGGCTATCTCCCAAATATTTCATCCCGAAGATGGCGTATTTTCGAATGAATTCCTCATTATAGATTACATCCATCAGCGGATTTATTCGGAATAGCCAATTTCGGCTGTTATATTCTCTGGGGGCGTTTCCTGTAAAACTTGAAGGAGAAAAATAGGCTGGCGGCTCCAAAGGCATAGAGGGAGAAGGAAACAACATAAAAATGCAATCTCTTTCTCGTTTTTAGACCCAAAACCAGTCCCAAAATTTACTTGGAAATTGTACGTAATGATCTATATTTATTAATGTGTATGAATATATGGAGAACAGCACAAAGGGCGGGAAACATTTACATGTAAAAAACTGTCAACAGTGGAAAAAGACGATAATGGAGGTAATAGAGTAAATTGGGCATTAGGATAAGGCAGGAAAGTTTAACCAGGGTAGATAGTGAGCCTAACCAGACGGGAACTTTTTCAAAGTTAAATAGTAGATTAAATCCAGAACTGACCGTTCGGGCCAAACAAGAGTATCATCTCTAAAAAAGGCGATCTTTTAATTTTAAAAATAACCAGAGTTAAGGCGAGTATTAATTTTAGTGAGGCACAACAAGGAACTCCACACAATAGGGGAAAGTTGAGAAGAGAAAAATAAGTTATTTAGGTGGAAATGTTGATGAATAACGAGAATGTGAGATCAGAAAAAGAAAATGGTTACAAGGTGGCAAAGAATGAGACAATAGTGTACAAGATTGTCAACTATATGTCTTCTTTGATTGGGGGGTTGAATGATAATATGGGAAAAAGTAATCCTTGTATCGGTATTTTAAGTCCAATGTCGCCAATTATGATTTCAGACCAGAGTCAGCCCGGGGAGAACAATACAATGGTTCTGCCAACTCCAGAGCCCATAATTCAGCTGATGCCGAACAGGGCTCTAAATAACAATTTATTTCTGAACATCTACACTGGGGAGCAGGCGTTTCCAAGTAGATTTGGACCTAAAATTACTCCCTTTATTAATTTGAATGATGGATTGATGACCCTGAACGAAAGAGGGGACCAAGTAGTTAGCGAGAATGTCTCATTTTTGGGTTCTCCAAAAGACTTGTCTTTGAATTCTTTCAGAAATAGAACAGTTAATGCTGGGATTCTCACATCTAAAATAAGAAGCCGGCTGAATGACTTCGCGATAATTAGATCTCCAATGAATTCATGTTTGTCTCAACAAAATTTTCCGTGTTCAAGTATTAACAATCAAGAGCCCTCGACTACAGAGATCCTCGTGTCCCCTGAACTTGCTAAAACTCTTCAGGAAATGATCACGATAATTACAAATCATCTAGAGTCTGAAGATTCTGAGAATAAATTAGACCAGAGGAAAATCAAAGGTTGCATAAGGCTAAACAAATTCCAAAGGATAAACAAAAGAAGCACGATAGGAGGACTCAATTTTGCTCTAATGAGCTACTCAGCCAGCATAATCCAAAGACATTACAGGGAATTCGACAATAACCGGATTGTAAGGAATGTAAATCCCACAACCAGAAGTAAGTACTCAAAGAATCAAATATTGAATGCTATCCAGCTTATCCAAAAGTACTGGAGAATTTATATGTATCGTAACCAGCTCATGAAGGAATTCCTTATAAAAAGTGTCATGGCTGCCAGAAATGCTGCGAGCTGTAGAATTGCGTCATTTTGGAAAGGATACAAAACTAGAAAGCTCATAGATTCTGTTGTAAAGGATGTCTCTATTAAGTGGGTTTGGAACCGTGAAGCCGAAAGTTCCTTTGAGACCAGTAACGCCAGCTCCAATGAGCACACAAAGTTCGACGTAAAGCTCAGAGGTTCCTTCACTTGTAAGCCTTGGCAAGAACACCTCAAACTGGATTGGAATGAACAAAAGCGCTGCTTTATCCTAAACGTATGCCTTTCAAAAGGAATTCATTACCTCCAATTCATCATTAACAACGAAATTAAGGCCTGCGGAAGCATGGAGATCGTAGTTCTGCCGATTATAGGAGTCTCCAACAAAATTAACATCGCTGGCGAGTCCTACAAGAGTTCATGTAAGTTTAAACACACTACTCACTTCCTCACCCTAAACTGACTTCTTTTCTAATTTTTAGTCAAAAGAATCAGATCAAATATTTTCAAAGCTAAGGTACCGTCTCCAATTTAACATTGAAAGTTATATACAAGCCAAATAATTAATTACCTATTAGAGCCATTCCGCTGTAGCTTAGCCTACCACCTCCGGGTATTTACGAGCCTAAATGATTTTTCTTAATCTTTTTCTTCCCGAACCATTTCATTCTTGTCATGCTTTGAGTTACGTTCTACATGTAAACAGGCTAAATTACCCCTAGAATTTCCCGCCCAAAGTTCCCGCCCAAACATGTACTTTGTGACGGTATAACTGAGTCAAGAAAAATTAATAGTGATCAAAGTAAATTAGATTGGAAAAGTGGTAGAAACGTACAGTAACTGAAAACTTGTGATGCTAGATTTTTTTGGGAAAGTGCAGATTTGCAAACTTACAAATTTTGTTCTTTTAAATAAAGTGAATCCGTGTTCTTTGTAAACATTTCAAATAAGCAAGACCTGCATCTTAGACAAAATTGGAGGTCCCGCTGGACGAAATAAAGAAATTCTTCGTTTCTGGTTCTTTTTTGGAAAGATCATACCCACTCCATCTTAAAGCTGAACGAATACTATTTTGCACTGTTGGAAGTTATGTACTTGTGAATCATTTCTGTGACAATTGAAGATGTTTAGTCGTTTATACAAGAGAAATTTCGATGCTGGGCAGGGTTCTGGAAAAAATAATAGAATTCGAATAACTCTACAGGACAGAGCCGGCTCAAAAGAATTTACAGACAGTCCTTCCTTGAAAAAAGAAAGTTCCCCTATCATTCAAAATGAAGAGGAGCCCCAGACAAGGAGAAGCAACACAATAGGCAGAATTATTCATAATGGCTCCCAGCAGGTATACTACCCTGTGAACCCGAACAACACGTTCATAAGACAGCCAATTAGAGGGCGTTACAACTCGAATATCATTCAAAGTAGTCATTCAAATATTCAACTCAGGGATTTCTCCGAGGCTGGGTTTGGGAGGCAAGGGTCCAATAGCTCAAATTCAAGTTCCTCAATGAAGTCTTTAGAACGTATTTCCCAGAATTCTGTTTCTGATTCAAAGCCTAGAGAGCTTAGCATCACTGAATACAGGATTAGATCCATGGTATCTTCGGAAGGGTTTGCGTCCTTAAGAAACAAGAAAAACGAAATTGAGGATAGCGAAAACGAGAGACTGAATAGTAATAGAGAAAAACCAAGCCCACCAATTGGAACCTATGTTTTACCCGAAAGACCTGTCGGAATTTGTGAGGCCTCTACAGAACTTAAGAGAAACAGTTTCGTTGTAAGCAGTATTTCGCTGAAAAAAGAAAAGCTACCTGTTTTGGAGATTTTGTCAGAAGAGAAACGAAAGACCTTGTGTAAAAGTGCCACTAGAGGTTCAGACTCCTCCAGAGTTCAGGGTGAAAAAGAGACTCTCAAACTAAGTGACATGACAATTGAAAGCACCAGAAATGTTTGCGAGCTTATTTCCAAATTTAAAAGCAAGTCTGCCTTTTCTTTTGTAAGATTAAATTTGCTCTTACACTTTGCTGCCATAGTTATACAGTGCTATTTCAGGAGATACCTTTGCAAGAAATACTTTCACTTCGCAAAACTTGGACCAATTAAGCTCTTGAACAGCTCGGCAGTGCAAATCCAGGCGTGTTGGAGAAGTTTCCTGGTTAGGTTCGGAGTTTCCCCGGGAAGAGATTCGCGACTCAAAATAGATAGGTGCAGACTAGTAATAGGGCGCAACTGGTCCTTCCTTCATGAAAAATGCACCTTTGAAATTGAGAGAAGGAGGAGTACTCAGGCTATCAGGATCCAGAGATTCTGGAGAGATGTTTACATCTACAGAATCAGCCTAGAGAGGAGCATCCTGGCAAATACCATCTTTTCTGCCAGAGCAATTGCCCGGGGAACAATTGAAAAGTGCCTACAGGGATTCATTGTCAGAAGAAGAGTCGACTCCAAGTACAAGTTGATCCCAATTAAGTGGACCTGGAACGTGCAGGACATCTCCTCCATTTATGTTTTGTTAAAAATTTCAAACAAGTGGTCGGAACCAAAAAAAATGTGGTTTAACGAGGAAGAGAAAGTATTCAAGTATAACCTTTTCCTATCTAGCGGGGTCCACCAAATAGTTTTCAAAGCCTACTTCAACACGAATAGCTCAGGGGAGGTTTTCGTGGAAAACGGGGGAAACTTCAAGATTCTATGCGATTCCTCTCTGGAAACAATTCCAAATGAAAAGTATCAGTTCGCAAATTGCATCAGAGTACCCATTAATGGCAACTGTATCAGCGCATTCAAACATTTCAGAGAAACAATTATGACGGTCACCCCCTTTTCAGAAAGTAATTCCATTGAGGATTTCTTTAACTCGGAAGAAATCCAGATTATTAAGGAGGATCTCAACTATGCATCGTTATCTCCAAGCTACAAGCGATCATTAGACGAAGAGTACTCTGACTTGGATCATTTTAATTCTCCTTCCAAGTATTTGAATGAGGTTATTAGTACTCCTAGCACTAATATCGACTTGAGTCCTCAAGTCCCGTTCCCAATTCACTAATAATTAGATAGCGTGCAATAATTCCTTCCTATACCTGCCCTTCTACCTTCTGTATACTTAGATCTTTAAGCCAGCTTTCCTCTCCGGCTTTTCAGGATCCCAACACTTTCCAAGGCTCCTGCAATCCCTTGCATTCTACATACAGTTAACTTCCCGCCTAGGCGTCCATTATTCTGATTCTCTAACAGTTAATTTTGACTGAAGAGAGGAAAACCAGAAGAGAGGTAGAGAAGAAAAGAACGACTCAAAACGTCTTGTTTCGGGGATTGGAACCAACATGAAGGGAGAAGCTCACAGTGAAAAGGGTCAAGTTGAGAAGGATCTGACAGGACTGAAGTCAGAGGGTAATGAGAGTTTTGAAAACGACTCGAATTTTAGACTCGATATCCAGTCCACCCTGCTGGCCACGAAGAAGGCCTTGGATGAAGATATGAAGGTAAGTTGCCGGTTCTAAGGCTTTCTTTCCAAACTCTTGGTTCGCAAAAAATTCGTCTAACCGCCTTAAATTCAGAACTTGAGCATTACTAACGTTGATGCACAAAACATTCAAAAGCTCTCACAACTGTTCGACTTGCCTGCTTCGCAGGCCGAGGCCATTCTCAAGTCTAACAACAATGATATTGAGAAGTCTATTGATAATCTGCTGCTTCGCTTTTCTGAGTTTGAGAAAAGCAAGCTTGCATACTAATTATTCTGCTATTAATTTAGATTCATTGCCGCCACTAGCTCCACTTATTTTTTTTTTTAAATATGCATTTTGAGTAATTTGGCCAGCATATTTGGCGCCGGTGGCAACCTGTTTTTTTGAGGTACCTTTGATCACGAAAAAGTGAACCTTTTTGGATTGTGAGCATTTGGGACCCCTTCCAACAACTGCAACTGGGGCGAGGGGAAATTGTTTTGTGGGTTCCACTAGAGGTTTAGCTTTGAAGTAGCAGGACGCTTGCTTTGTGTGGAAAAAGGGCCTTCTAATTTCGCCTTTAGAGTAATCAGAGGCAATAGATAACCCAGAGGAGAGGAGGTTCCTCACCTCCGTCTTTTTTTTCGGGGCTTTGATATAGGACGTACGGAGGAAGATGGAAGAGAAAAAAAGCACAACAGAGAACGCCGCGGCGAACCACCCCTTGAAAAAGAAGCTTAGTAGGGCTTTGGAGCTCAAGTTCGGGGAGAATGAAGAGTTTGTGGAAGGTCTACTAGGCATAGATGCCGTGGATTGTGACACGGAGGAGATCTCGAAAGGTCTGGTTGACGAGTTACTGGGGAGTAGTACTCAAAACAAGTGCAGGTCTATGCAGTTTACGATTTATAAATATCACTTAAAGATAGCAGAAAAATGTCTAGAGTCTCTGAGGCCCTTTGTCGAGGAGTTGAGACAGGCGAATGAGGAGATAAAGGGCTCAGAGAAACAGTTTAGTGAGATGATCGGGACGCCTTTGGCGGATTGGAACAAGTACACCTTTCCTCTCCTTGAGGAATTTGAGAAAACTGAGGAAGAGATGCAGGTTGTAGAGAATAAGAGGAGTATGTGCAGCATACTACTGTCGCGTTTAAGCACTAACTTTGTGGGTGATATTAAAAACCTGAGGTTATCCATGGGAAATTGTCAAGGGAGATTTCTGATTTCCGTTGTAGGTATTTACCAAAAATGTCTGGTTGCGGAATCCAACTCCAAAAGACTTATTGAGATATTTACCCGGGATAATAAGGAAGGCGGCGGATCGGCTTCTGGGGAATCCTCTTTGGGGAAGTTAAGGACTGATCCAGAGTATTCAAGTCTGGTTCCTCAGTCAGTGGCCAACCTAAAGACCTTGATTCTAGATCTGGAGCTTAAAAAGAATCAGCTGGCTGATGAAATGACGGGTTTCTTGGAGGAGCAAATTAGAAAGTTATCTCCGGACAAAATGGTTTTTCAATCTGAGTCAACTGAGGATTCTGGGGAGGAAGAGCAGCAAGAGAGAACGACTAGAGGTCGTATTTTTGGCACTCAAAGCTTTCTGGAGGCTTTGGATATCTTAAGACAATACCACAAGGAGTCCTACTGCACAGTTATGAACTGTATTGTGGAGTCTAGATCGCAGTTTTTGGAGCTCAGATTTAACAATATAATTGGCCATGGGATTCCAACTAATGACACAAAATACTCCACAATTCTCGACTACCTTTCTTCCATATTCGAATGGGTTCGGGTTTGTGGAGTGGCAATAGAAACTGAGTTTCTTATAGAGGCCTTGGGATACAGAGTGGACAACAGTTGCGTTTTTGAACTGAAGCCAGGAAGCCTCTGCAGTGAAGGCGCCTCTCCTGAGAATTGTGCAGAGGCAATCTCGAAAAACATCCTTAACAGGATTACGGCTACTCTCTGCATTCCGTTTTCGGGGGCAATCAGAGATATTCTTCGTCAGTTTCACCCCCCCCAGACCTCTAGACCAGACTCAGCCCACCACTTCGGGAATCTGACTTCCCTCAGTACTGGAATCACAATTGGAATAAAAATTGCGCATTTAATCGACAACTACATTGAAGCCTTGGTCCCAATGTTCAAAGTCCTCCCGAGACACATCCGGCATGATTCCGAAAAGACTGCTATTCATTTCCCTCATTTAATCCAGCGATTTAAGGACTTGAGAGAGGAGGCCATAGCCCAGTACTACGTTTATACCGGCATAGTTAGGGAAAACGTCTCCTCCCGCTCCTCTGACATTATCACCAACGACTTTTCAATCTCTCTATTAGTTCTAGAATGGACTTCCCTCCTTAAAGACATCTTGTTTACCATTCAGGGTGAAATCCTATCTGAACATGCCCAATTCCTTGATCAAAGTGAAAAGCAGAACAAAGTCATTGTTGGGAGGGACGAGGTGAGCTCCACACTCAAGTCCATGTTGGACACGTTCATAAATCCCATGTTGAACACTATTTGTTCGGTAACTTCCGACAGAACGAGGACTCCCCTCATTTCAATTATTAGAATAAATAACGTAAACTACTGTCTATCTGCTCTGGAGTCATTCCCCAAGATGAGGTCACTCCTAGAGAGCTACATAAAAATCTCCAATCAGATAGTTTTTGACGAGGTCTCTGGCTTGACAGCCCAGCTAAAAAAAGAATTTTTTGACCGATTCAGATTCGGGGAACTCTTGAAGGAGCTTTCCTCTAAGAAGGACTCTTTGGAGGGCCTATCGAACGAGCTCCGCGAAGGTAATCCTCCCGTGCCACAGGCAGAGGCGGAGTCAGACCCACTTTTGATCCTGTCGCAAGTAATCGTCGAGCAGTTCCTCGAAACCGTTCTGCGGTTCGGCTCGGTTCCCTTTCCAGACGCTGATAGAATCCAGGACAGGCAAACGCGAAAAGCCATCCTGGAAGGCCTGGGTTCCTACATTTCTGAAAATTATAAACAAATTTACGACCAGATTTCTTCCATCTGGCCCCAAGAAAGCTCGTTCCTCAGACACACTCCTGAGCAGATTTGTCTCATTCTCATGAGCTCTTTAGACTGAGTGCGATGCCTTATCTAGGCTCTCATTTTACTTGCCTTTCTAGAAATTAGCTAATCAATTAGTATTTCCCGCTCCCGCCACATGCAGTCTGTATAAACTTAGCCCTAGACCGAGTAAAGTGCATGTAAAAAGAAAATTCAGAGGGAAATTGAGTGAGTGAGAAATTGGCAGAAGCAGGGCAGTGTGAAAACAGTCACTGAAATTTAAGGGTGAGAAGTGGAACGGTTCCGGCTGTTGTTCATTTGGACTTGATTTGAGGTGGCCGAGCAAATATTTTCAGAGAACTGAGCAAGTGAGGCGAGCTAAAGCACAGATCAACTTGTGCAGATAGGATTGGATTGCATGCAAAAAACCTATTTTGAGGGGTTACAAGGTCTTGGGTAAATCGGTTTTGTCGCAATATTTAGAGCAATATGAGTACCAGTAAGCAAACGGAACTGAAGAGAATTAAGGGGGAAGGCAGGGACTTCTCGCTTCTGTCGGCCTCGAGCCTGGAGGATGGCCAGTCCAACATGCAGATTTGGAGAAAGAGGTGGGAGCCGTGCCTTCCTCACATTTTGAGGTCTCCGGTGCTGATTAAGGAGGTTCCGGCCTTTGAGGGAATGAGGGAGATGGAGAGGTCCGATGTCTCTTCCTACTTCCCTCTCACCAGCGGGAATAAATTAGTGAAGTTTGAGGCTATCTCTGATGGAAGCGGCTCCTGGGGGAAGTACCCTGCTAGAAGGATAGGAGTGGTGCTTTCCGGAGGTCAGGCCTCAGGAGGCCACAACGTCATTGCGGGGATAATGTCCTATATTAAGCTCTGTAATCCAAGCAGCCAGTTGTTTGGCTTCCTAGGAGGCCCGGAAGGTGTTTACTCCGAAAGGTTTAGGGAATTAACTGAAGAGGACGTTGCTGGGATTCTAAACCAGGGAGGTTTTAACGTTATTTGTTCGGGGCGTCACAAGATTGAGACGGAAGAACAGATGAGAGCTTCCCTGGAGATCTGCGAAAAGCTCAGGTTACACGGGCTAGTAGTTGTTGGAGGGGATGACTCCAATACGAACGCCGCTGTTTTGGCTGAGTACTTTAAGCGAAACTCTAGCTCTACGGTTGTAGTGGGATGCCCAAAGACCATTGATGGGGACTTGAAGAATGAGGTGATCGAGACATCTTTTGGGTACGATACCGCAGTGAAGACCTACAGCGAACAAATCGGGAGCCTAATGGACGCAATGAGGAGTGAGAAAAACGGCTACTACTTTGTAAGGCTCATGGGAAGGTCCGCATCCCACATTACCTTGGAGTGCGGGCTTCAAACCAGAGCCAATTTGATCCTAATTGGTGAGGAAATTAAGCAGGAGAATCGTTCTCTGATGTCCATTGTAGACGAGATTGTGGAGATGATGGTTTCCAGGGAGTCTATCGGAAAGCCGTACGGGATTATCTTGCTCCCAGAGGGTCTGGTGGAGTTTATTCCGGAGTTTGAGGCCTTGATCGGAGAGCTCAATCTTTTGCTCCTTAAGACTGGCGACAAGCAGGAGATTGTTGAGGGTCTAACACAGCAGATTAGAGATCTTTTCCTGGAGCTTCCTCTGGAGGTCCAGAATCAGCTCTTACTGGAGAGAGATCCCCACGGGAATGTTCAGGTAGCAAAGATCGCGACGGAAGAGCTCCTGGTTTACTTGGCCAGAGAGAGACTTGAGCGTCTAGGAAAGGCTCATCTGTTGAGAAACGTAAAGACCCACTATTTCGGCTACGAGGGGAGGTGCGCCCTTCCGTCCAACTTCGATGCGAGCTACTGCTTTGCTCTTGGGTACACAGCGGCGGCCCTGATAGACGACAAGCGATCGGGATACATGGCAGTGGTTCGCGGTCTGAGCTCTCATCCTGAGCTTTGGGAGCCTGCGGGATGTCCTCTGACGTACATGATGAATATGGAACTCCGAAAGGGCAAGTTGGTTCCGGTTATTAAAAAGTACCTGGTAGACCTCAAGGGAGAGGCCTACAAGGCCTACTGCCAAGTAAGGCCCGAATGGAAACTCGGGGACTTCTATAGAAGTCCGGGGCCGATACAATTTGAAGGCCCTAGCTCCGGAATTACTAACTACATGATTTCCCCTCCTTCTGTTGAGGATCTGCTAAGCACAGGAAACAAAACGGGGCCCATGGACAAGCCCAGAATCCCGAAGGTTTTAACATCAAGCGCCTCCAAATTCAGTGATGAGGTTGAGATTTCCCACCTTCAGGGGGACCTGGCTCTTCCAGTTTCCAGACTTCTACCTCATCAGACGGAAAAACACAAGTTAAAAGCCTTGCTACTAAATGAAGAGGAAGACCTCTCTGGACTCCCAAAAAACAGTCCTCTAAGTCCCTCCGCAGAGAGGACACTCTCCGGGGAGTCATTAGGGTTAATAATCCCGAATCCCGCCACTCCCGGAGTTCAGAGCGTCATCTACGGACTAATAAGCGGACTCCCAAGCCTCAAGGAACTCGCGGTTTTCAAGTCCATCCAAGACTTCCTGACTGGAAGGGCCACAAAAGTAAGCCTGGCCTCTGGGGACTACCTGAAATTCCTCGAAAACTCGCTGAACGCCGGCGGTTGCGTCTTCCCGAACGCAGTGGAGGTGAGTCCCGACACCCTGGAAGAGAAGAAGGGCTCCGTGGCCACTCTCAAGCCGAGTGAATTCTCCCCGGGCTCCCAGGATGGAGATTGCATCCGCTCCTGCAGGGGACTTCTGAGCAATGACTCTCTTCTGAGATTGCTGACCTTCCACAATATTGGCGCCCTCGCAATTGTGGGGGACAATGAGGCGGTAACATTAGGCGCCGAGCTGGCAGAGCAGTTGGCATGCATATCATGCATGGCCTCTGTGGGTAAGGCGAGAACAGAAATTCCGGTGGTCTTGGTTCCATGCTGCTTGGAGAACAGCATTTCACACCCGTTGGTGGAAGCCTGCGTAGGCTTTGATTCCGTCACGAAGAGCATTTCAACACTGGTTGGGAACTTGTTGACTGACTCCGCATCGGCAACCAAGTACTGGTACTTCATGAGGACAATAGGGAGGCAGACCTCCAACATTGCCCTGGAAGTGAGCATACAGACCCATCCGGATGTTGTGGTCATTCCGGAAAGGTACGGAGGGGTCTGCGGAGCCGCGGAGAGTTCGGACCTCTTCGGAGTGACCTTGGACGACATCGTGACTGAGGTCTGCGACCTGATTTGCACAAGGAGCAATCGGGGCAAGAACTTCGGCGGTCTAGTCGTTTCTGAGGGTCTCTTCGACCAGGTTTATCCCACAAAGGAATACAGAGAGTTGGTTCGTTCGGGGTTGATGGGCAAAGGAGGAGGGTGGGATGCGGGCGCTCTCGCAAGGTTTGAGAAGAAGGTTGTGGAGGACTTCAATTTGATATTCGAGGAGGTTGATGCGAGGCTCGTGGAGGATTTGAAGTTGAAAAGCATTGAGCAGGTTCAAACGGAAGTTCTTCTCTCGTCCCTGGTGCAGAAGGAGCTAAGGTACAGAAAGTCCCAAAATAAGATCAAGAGTGGAATGAGCTCCGTTTGCTTTAACTTTTCCGACCAGGTCAGGGCCTGCCGTCCTTCGGAGTTTGACTCCTCTCTCGGAACAGTTTACGGAGCCTTGGCATCGAAAATCATCAGGAGCAACTTGGTTGGAGGCTATGCAGTGGGAGCCAGGGGCATTTTGGACAGGCTTGAGAACTGGAAGCTCTATGCAGTCCCAGTCTCGAGCTTTATGACTCTAGACTTCGGTTCAGGGAAGCCATGCAAAGGGCTGGTCTCAGAAGAAGAGTCTACTCCGAGTTCCCGGGGGAAAAAGCTACTGGTTGGAGCAAACGGCAGATGCTCCTACGAGGGCGGAAAAGAGCTAGTTTGTAAGCTAAACTCCGTGAATACGCTCTCCAATCCATCTTTCAGGCTGTTGATGGCCCACACTGAGAAGTGGGAACTAGAGAATGCCTATGCAAACCCCGGCCCCATTCAGTTCCACGGAGTTTTCAAGCATATCTACAACAGATCCTTGTTTGAAAACGAATACTCCTACATTCAGAATCTCAAGGAAACCGAGAAAATCCTCCTGGACCTAAAGCAAATATGCCAGATTGGGGTCGAAAAGGGTGTTCTCAGCTCCGCTGTGCACCATCTAAAGGCCCTTCAAAATTCGATTTCCATCATTGAGTCCGGCCGTCATTGCGGAAGAGCGGAGTCCGGGAGAGGCTCTCCGGCACGCAAACAAGACCCTGTATGCGGCTCCTCGTCCACTCTACTCGGCGACCAATTATTCAACGACAAAGTTTGTCCCGAATCTATTGTTGGCCATATTCTACATCCAGGCAACTGCAATTAATTTTCAACCTGGGACCCTTTCCCGCCCAATACGTCCATAAACAAATTTAGTCCGAGAACTCGCAGTATACTGAGAATGCCCCGAAGTTATACAACTACTGTTATCCTTACACCGTACTGCGGCGAGCTCTTTTCCGTGCTCTGTTTCCAGCCTCCGGCGGTACGAGCTTCATTATCTCACAAGTCATCTCGGTCTCCACTGAGACAACTCTAGAGACCACAGCCTTGTAATGGGCAGCCGTTCGTATAGTGTTACTTCCGGACATAGTACATTGCAGTGTCACATCCTAAACCCTTAATGACTCCACTTGGTTACAGCTGGGCGTGATCCCAGCCAGTCACTGTATATATTTTCGGAATTTGAACGGTTAGGCACCTCGGCCGGCTTTTCTATGACGGCTGTGGTTGGGCGGGAAACTGCTCAATGCGAAGGCTTTCTCTGAATTCAAAGGCACTCACTCAACTAAGTTAGGAAGAAGGAAAGGACCCGAATCGAACCGACACTTTGGAAATTAAATATTTGCGGAAGTGCAGACCTTCAACATTCATAGTAGCAGTGCGAGGCCGGAATTTTGGGCTCAAGATCAATATGTCCGCCTTGTTCAACTTTCAGAGCATGATAGTTGTGATTCTACTGTCGATTTGCACATGTTCTTACCTCAGACCCAAAATTCCAGGCCTGATAGACAACAAAAAGGCCGGATTTCTGGGGATTTTGGGGAAGATGGCAGTAATAGGTGACAGGCTAAGCCCATACGTTTCAGTCGCCTGCATTGTAATGGCAACAACAACAATTTTCTATCGCTAAGGCGGAAAGGGCCGAAGTAATCGCATATACAAAAGGATGTGGAACCAATACACACGCATGCATGCGGCCGTGCATGCAGGGCTTGCAGAGAAATTAAGTCAGGATGGAAGGTTACTACTAATTATAGTTCAATTCAAAAACGTGGTTGGGCGGTTACATGAATAAAGAGTAGAAAGCTTGGCTTTTGTAGATTGCCTTACCGAAATTAAGTAGCTGTAGTGAGCTCTGCAGGCGCACTAGCTCTAGCTCCATAATCATTTGAGACCGAATCTCAACTTTCTGGCTTGAATTTTTCTTTCGTGTTCCGGGTCGTAGGGTTGGGAAGACGTGCCGAATCTTTCCCTTCTGTTTCTGATCTTTTCGTCCTCCGAGGCCATTCCGAACCTCTCTTGCCTGATCTTCAGCTTGTCTCGCTCCGAGGTAGTGCCAAACCTTCTGGAGCGAGCTAGTCTTTTCTCCGACTCGGAGGTGGGTTCGCATACCCCAAACTTTTGTCTTCTTAATTCAATCCTTTCTTTCTCAGAAAGCCGGTTTACATCGCTGATGCAGATTGTTTGACCCGATGGATCTGCGTCAGGGAAACTTCCCTCTTCCTCGTCGATCTTCATCTCACACTCCCGAGCCTTCTCGGTCTCCTGCAGACTTTCGTCTTCTTTAGTCTTGGCCGGAGTCTTAGTCAGGCTTTGTTGCGAATCATAGTCCAGCAGAGCCTGAACCAATTGTTGCTAGAGAAAAAGCGAGTCAAATATCAGAAATTCCAGTTCTCCCCAAGGAATCCATGGGTCTTCTCGACTTACCTTTCTCCCTGTAGCGCTCAAACCTCTCTCCTTCAATAATTCCTTCAGTTCGTCAATTTTCAGAGTGCTGTAATTCATCGGACCAAAGTCTCGGATTGTCTTCAAGTCTAATGAAACCCCTGAATTCGGCTCGGGTAAGTTCCACTATTATTACAGCTCCAATAGAGTATGCTCTAACTTCCAGACTATACAATTTTCTCAGAATTTCTGGCAGCGGACACCCCTGGCGCCTAAACACTTTCCGAGAGTGCAGATTTACAGATAGCTACGGCTAAATGAGGCAGCTAAAATTAAAAGATGGAAACAGATATGGACAAATTAATTCGAACAGGTCGTAAGAGATTCAGCTGAGTCCCGAGATTTTCTCAATTTGTCTGGACTCCGCCTTGTCATGGCTTATGTGGCCAAAATCCCGAGCCAGACTCACAGGCTGAATGCAGCACAGTGCCAGCCTCTTAGATCAGAGACCCTATTTCAGCGGGCTCCACAGTACGCCGTGGAGGCTGCAGATTTCCGCTGGGGCTTTGCATTTGTCCGGCCTCGGAGCTGGGATGAGAAAATGCAGGGATTGAGGCCCTCCCACTTTGGACAGAAAGAAGTTCGGGGCGGACCGGAGCGAAGTCACGATCTCCGCGATTGGGCCGGAGCCTTTCTGAACTTGAATTCAATCTTTGTCTTTTCTCCAGATGCTTCCTTTTCGTCATGGGACTCTCGGCCATGGAAAGACTCATTTGGAAAATCGTAAAATCTCGAGGAGACCGAGCAGATATTCCGGGAGATGCTGCTGTTTTTGATTTGGACACGGCTTTCTCCGTGCGCGAAGGGGTTTGAATTCTGAGGCTGTGGCCGAGCTTCTTGGAATACTGAATCGGACTCCTCTACAACTTCCCACTTTCCAATAACCCCCGCCTCGTGCTTTTTAACAGGAGACTCTTGCTCCGGGGTTCCCTGAATTTGATCATCGGTCCGAGTTCGGGAAGCAGCGCAGTTAAAACTAAAGACCGGCACGTTCCTGGACTTTTCAATCCTTTTGAGAGTTCTCCTCTCCCGGTCCGGCCTTTCGGTGATTCCCTGCAGCTTCAGAAACTCCTTTCTGATTTCTTCTTCATTCCTTTTCTTCTGAGCCTCTATGAGGCTCTCGCTCCTGAGCTGTTTTCGGAGGTTGTATCTATGCCTACCACCCTCCTGGTGGCTCCTAAGATTGATCGGGTGGTTCTCGATCCAAATCTTGCAAACCTCACAGTAGTGCTTGCCAATCACTTTCTCATGCCTTCCCATTAACGCCGTCCTGGGCCTACCCCCCTCTTGCAAATTCTTTATTCCCAAACCACTCAGTCTGGAGCGGGAAACTCCCCAAGCCACCTCCCCCGCAGGCGCGCCAAAGTCATGCAGTCGGTCTGCACTCTCGGGAAAGCTGGGAACGCCAGCAGCTTTGAATTCGTGGGGAGAAAGGGAGAAAAAGGACTCGAGCCCGCTGGATCCGCAGCTCTATTGCGAATGAAAGAGGAAACTCGGCTTGGGTTTGCAGAGCCTATCCGCCGTTCAAACCGCACTTTGCGGAAATCATGCAAAGTTGCCCAAGAAGCTTGTCCAGCTGCAGTGAAGTAGCGCACCCATCCAGCATAATAAAGTGGCACCTTCCCACTTCCTTCAAGTACTCGAGGATGGCTCTTTCTGGAAGCTGGTATCTCTTCAGTACGTTTCGCATTGTTATGACGATGTCCAGCGGGGAGTACCCTCCGACAAAGAGCTCCTCGGCGATTGAGTGGGCCATTCTCCAGTTGCATCTAACGCAAGAGTCCAGAATACTTTTAATTTTCTCCGGAGAAGGAATGTCAGAAACCTTCAAGACGTTGTCTCTGGAAACAAGAGAAAACCCGTGGTAAGTTGCCTGAAGATTGTTGATTATTATTCTCATGTCTCCGTCCGCAGTGAAGACCAAGGTATCAATCCCGGAGTCAACGTAAGGGACGTTCTCCATCCTTATGATCTCAAATAGCCTCTTCCTGATTTGGGCGTCCGTCAGCTTTGAGTACCTAATGATTGCGCACCTGCTTTGAATCGGCTCGATGATTTTGGTAGACTGGTTGCAGGCCAAGGCAAATCTGGTGCTATCCGAGTACACCTCCATAAGTCTTCTTAAAGCCTGCTGAGCCGCGTCTGTCATGCTGTCAACTTCATCCAGAATTACTATTTTGTGTCGTCCAGGAGGTAAATCTATCTTCTCCCTTGCGAAGGTCTTAATCTTGTCCCGAACCACGTCTATTCCTCGGTCATCCGAGGCATTTAGCTCTAAAACAGCTCTTCCATACTTACTTCCCAGCAACTCCGAAGCCAGGCAATGAATGCTAGTGGTTTTGCCCGTCCCGGGAGGACCGGACAAGAGCAAATTCGGCATGTTCCCGTGCTTCGCCAAAACCTTCAGGCGAGTCAGCACCTCCTCGTTTCCAACCATCTCATCCAATACCTTCGGACGGTACTTCTCAATCCATATCTGAGTGGAAGCCCCCTCCTGAACGCCTCCGAGCTTCTGCTCACTCATTGGACACCGGAGACTTTCCCCACTGCTGCTAACTAAAACCCGAGTCTGAGAACTACAAGCCTCCTTTGAAGTTCCTTAACGCAAGTGTTCCTCTTCTCGCGAAAACCTCTAACTCTTTAGTAAACCGGTTTCTCATTACCTGCACTCTCTGCCCAGCCCCGGGTACCCTCCTCAACTGGCGCCAAAAGAAGGTAGTAAATTTGTATGCTCCCAAAAGTCGCAACTTTCAAATCCACCCCTGCCCAAATCCGGTGAAACGAGCCCTAGAAACGAAGACAGTCTTCTCTCCGCACCTTTTTCTCCGCAAGCCGCCCTTGCCTATCCCGTTCAGCCCTCTCTCCCATCCCCGTGTTGGGCGTTAGTACTGTGCCTTCAATACCTGAACATCCTACAGCCGTTGGCGCCATGTTTAGGCGGCATGTTGTGGGGAGCCCTCCGATTAAAGCCCCGAGGTGGAATGCCCAGCTACGTGTTTCTCGAAACTCAACTCCGAAGCCGCACTTCTGGTCTTTCTCTTGCGCGAACTGCTTTTTCCAGTTGCCATAAGGTGGATTCCGCCTTCCAGTCGATACCGAGCGAGGCGAATCAAGAGGATCCGCGGCTTCCCAGCAAGCTCCAGAAGGAGGGTCTGTCCTGGCCCCTCGCTTGCAAGTCCGCAAAACCCTTTTTCCCAGGCCTAATATTCATGTATTTGCGGAGTTTGAGGGTTGAAGGCGATCTTCATGGACAACTTTGAAGAGCTGAGAGAGCACCTGTCCTGGGATGACTTGTACTCTCTCCTGAAGTCGAGCCTGAATATCAGCTCCAACTTGGACCCCAAGCTACTGGTTGACTCGATTCTTTCCGAGTGCAAAAAGACAGTCAACTGCAGAGAATGCAATCTGTTTATCTACGACTCTGTAAATGATGTGTTTTACCACGGCTTCGACACCAGCAAGTACGTCGTTTCAGACTCTCTTCTGAAGAGAGTCCTCCTCACCAATCGATACGAGATCCTGGTCACTCCCACTCCCGGTGGCCTCGGAAAGCTGCTGGAATCGGAGACTGGGGGTTTCTCCGAAAATGCGATCTACCTTCCTCTCTACAGTACGGAGAAAAAGGCCTCCGTTGCTGTTCTCGAGATCCTGGGCAAAGTTCAGGATGGGAACGGCAATGCCGTCTCCGCTGAGTTCACCAAGCTTGATATCGTTAAGCTCAAGTGCCTTGCGGATATATTCTCAACCTCAGTCTTAAACTGTGAGAAATACAAGGAGGTCAGAAATACAAAAGAGAAAGCGGACAATCTGCTTAACCTCGTTCAGTCCTTAAGACCAGATCTCGGCTTGCAATCAAATCTCTTCACGCTTTGTCTCCATGCCCAGGAGATCATCGAGTCCGAGCACTGCATTGCACTAATTGGGATTCCAGAGAGACAACAAGTCATTTCTCTCATTTCTGATACGGGAAATGAGCTTCTTTTTAACTATGAAGTCGGAGACATTATCCACAAAATCATTGAGACGAAGCACTCTCTCATTATTCAAAATACCGGCGACGATGACAATCCTAATTTTGAGAACAAGTTTGTGGAGTGCTCCAGTACCTCCATTCGTACTGGAATTGTGAGTGGTCCTTTGGCACCAAGTAGTGATGACCAGTTTATCCGCCTCTTACAGAAAGTATACGGAGGAAGAAGGCCAATTTACAACGCTCTGGTGTTTCCCATTTGTGCTGAGAGAGACAACTGGTCCTGCCTACCTACTCCGAGCCAGAGGATCTCCTCCATCTCCTCTCTCTCTTCCGCATTCTCCTCCTTCGAAATAGGTCACGAATTTGACGATATCTCCTCCGTCTCTCCCAGAAATAGCTCTGTTCTGAATTCCTCCATCCTTTCCTCAAGCGTCGTGGTTCCCAACTCCCCCAAGTCGGACCGGATCAGCAGGAACAGCCTTTCTACCCAGCCCCACGTCAACACTAGGTCGTCCTCTCTCTCCCCGAGCGCACAGTTCATTCAGAATACCCAGGCTATTTCTCTGATAGTCCTAATCAACAGGCAGGGAGTCTTTAAGGAGAAGTTCAAATTCACGGAAAACGACGTCCGGCTGCTAGAGCCATTTGGAAAAATAGTTGCCCCGAATATAGGTACTCTGTTCCAGACCTCGCTCTTTACTTACCTCCAGACCATCTATAACAGCGACAGGAACGCCGGCTTCAACAAGTACCAGGACAAGATGCCTCAGGACCCTCCTTCGTTTGTCTATCAACACAGCAACTGGAGGAATAGACACTCGGACGTCATTTTCGAGGAAGACGAGGACGGAGCCAGAGAGACAGACAAGTAGGGAGTTTCTAAGCAAGCTTATGTTCTTATCTGAAAATAGCAATAGACAAATTATAACTTTGGCTTTCGGAGTAGACTTCGTACCCGGCCAAGCAGGCAAGCAGGGCCAGATAAAGGGTGAAAAGGTGGGGAGCCCTTGTGGGGACTCTACCTAGGGGCCTTCCCCACATTCCTCCTCCAGCTGGTCTGGCAGGGAACTCCCTGCTGGATTTTGGTGGGGCCTGGTCTAGGGACCTGATCAGCGTCTTTGTATATGTTTATCGACTCCAGAAACGATTGGTAGTTGTGGAGCTGGCCGAGAAACCCCGCATTGGGAGCAATATAGGGCCTTGACTCCCTGATCAGCTGCAAGGCCTGAAGGGAACTGATACCCAGCTCCCTCATCAGAAAAGACGCGCAGATTGTAGGGGCCCTACTGATCCCAGCTGCACAGTGAATGTAGACGTTATTTTGGGTCCCAGCGGCAGAGTTACACAAAGCGTTGTGTATAAATTCGTAGGAACTCGAGAAGTACCTACTGATGTCTTCAAAAGGAGTGTCGTAAACGGGGATGTTCAGGTAGATGAAGTCCTTTGGAAACTTGCAAGACCCCTGAAGGCAAGACACTATGTGGGTTATTCCTAGCTCCTTGAGTTTGTTCAGGTCCTGGGCGACGCAGCTTCCTCCTAGAAAAACTCCGGGGATGATTCTCTGAGCCTTATGCAGGTCTAGATTCTCCTTGTTTGAAAATTGGACTTCCTTCCGGAGGGCGTCCCGAAACCCCAGACGATTAACGCAGCTCAGAATAGTCCTCATAAACTCCTCGATCCTTTCTTCGTATGCTTCCTCCCCCGCTCCGCGCGGAGAAGTAACCAGCATCCCGTACGCGCTGGTTGCCTGCTCCAGGGTGCAAACCAGCCCAATTGTCTCTTGAACCCGCATATTTTCCATCGGCTGAGGAGGCATCTTCCTGATCTGACGCAGAACTCTGAGAGCTGCAAAGTAGAAGTTGACCCTTTCAGGTCTGATGAGCTCCGCTTCTGACGAGCTCTCCATCTCTTTAAGCACTGCCCCTCTTTCTATCTTTTTCGCAATCAGGCGCTTTAATGCATCCATTAGCTCTCTCGGAAGAGCTAACCAATCGGAACCCTTGGACTGAGCAGCCCGAAGTTAGACTGTCACACGGAGCCCGCCTATTTTTGGAAAAAAAATGTAGGGAATCTACGAGCAGAGGTTCTGCAGGTTTTATGCGGGAGGTTAACTCAGCAGCATCTCAGCAATTTGAAAGTTTTTGAGGTGCTTTTGGGAAGTCTTGCCCGGCAGAACCTGGCTTAAGAGTGAAAATCGAAGAAAGAAAATAGCTCTTGCCTCCACGCCTAATACATTGTGTTTCAATTTGGACTGCATACATATTTTTTTTCTTCTTCAAATATGTCTTGAATTCGAAGTCTTCGTTTCGTGTCTGAACCTCCCTTCTCCGAGTCGGTCAGAGCAACGGAAAAGGCTCTACTGGGGTCTCGGACTACCAAGCAATGGCCTCTCTCAGTCTTTTAATGAAAGACAAGCTAGAGGCCCCCTAAGACCTTGACCTTCCGAAGAAGAGCAGATTTCCCTGCGTAGGTTAGGAAAAATGGCATGCAGTTCTGCATGTTATTGGCGCCAAATGCGTTTCCCCACATTTCGGCCAAAATCTGCGTGAAGGTTGGAAAATAAAGGAACTCCCAAAATTAATTTCGTCGAGAAGTTCGGCCTCCAGGTTTGCAGAGCAGCGCGTAGAAACCTGCCGGAGAGTTTGGTTTAGAGTTTGAGTGTTCCAGAGAGGGACTCTCCGGAAACAAGCCAAGGAGCAGGGCCCGGAGAAAAGACCGGAAAGCTTCGGGACTTGTGAATACAGAACCGGAAACATGTTTAAAAATGGGTTCAGATTCAGATTCTTCCCAATGGGGAGAGGATTGGCTTGTCAGGCGAGGTCCGTTTTAGGTAGGAAAGGCCACTTCGTGAGAACTGCCACCACCTATTTGGCATGCGGACTAACCATGTGGCTTTACCTGGACTCCGAGAGAGAGAAGGACAAGGGACCCAAGAGCTTCCGAGGGCTCCGTAGAATGGTGGTGGGCTGTGCGGCGAGCAAAGGCCCGGAAGATGAGCTCCAAAAAAGGCTTATTAACCCTCTTGAGGGTTTTGACTCAAAAAGAGAAAGGATTGTGCAGCTGGTTGGGGAGCAGGGACCCTTGAAGGACGTGCACTTGGGTCGGGATGACGCCTCGGTGAGGATCTCGGCCTTGGCAGCCCAGGTGAATGCCAACAACCCAATAGAAGACAGACTGATTATTCAGAGGATGAGAATGAGACTGCCCGACGGAAGAAGCGAGGAGTTAGTGGTTTCAGCGGTTATAGATGGACACGGAGGGTGGCAGGTGGCAGAGTACGTTCAAAGGAACTTCTTGAGGATTTTTAGAGACGAACTTTGCAGCTATTTGGACGCTTTGAAGACCGAAAAGAAAGAGCCTGGCGACGGAGCCTCAATGGCCGAAACCGACCTCATTGCGGGAATCCTCTACTCGCTCAAGAAGACCTACCATGTCCTAGATGAGGAGCTAAGGGGCAGGCTGGAGATCGCCTACAACCTCGGCTTTTCCAAACTAGCCTCTGTGGGAGCCTGTACCACCGTCTCAGTGGTAACTAAAGACGCGATTCTAACAGCAAATTCGGGGGACTGTTTGTCCGTGTTTTGCGGCGGAAATGGGGTCTGGCTCCCCATGAACGAACAGCTTTCCGCCATGAACCCGGTGGAGCAGAAGAGACTGGAGGAGGCCCATCCCCACGAGAAAGACACTCTAATTCAGTGCAAGGAGATCCTCCAAGAGAAATTTCTGATGGGTCTCTACACGCTCCCCAAATTCAGAGGCTGCTATGTCAAGGGGATTCTCCAGCCTTCCAGAGCAATTGGAGACTTTAGACTCAAAAATATGGACTTCAACTATAACTGGGAAAAGGATCTGAGCACCGAAAAGCTCCTCCCAACCTTCTCCCACATCCTGAAACAGTCAGAAAGTGGGGAAGCTGATGAAAATGAGCTTCCATACTCCTATGAGCTAATCAATGGGCCCAAATCCATAAGCCTGAGACGGGACAGTTCCAGGTACTTTGTTAAAGACCCGATGAGTTTTCCCTATGTTAGATCTGACCCCATGTTACACCTATACTTTTATGGCTCTTCTGGAAAACGACTGGAATCCACCCAGAAAACCTTGGTCGAAAAAATTTCCCCGACGGAGTACTCTCTGACCCTAAAGATCCCAAAACTTCCGCTGGGAGGTTCTTCTCTCAAAGTGAGCCAAGTAATTCCAGAGTACAGGCACTTATCTCTTTCCAACTCTGCAAACTCCGCGGAGTTCGCCAGAGACTTCACTGTATCTAAACTAAGGAATATATGCTCCTACTTTCAGGACTCTGTTTTGCACTCCAAGAAGAACTTTCTCGTACTGGGGACCGACGGAGTTTGGGACTTTTTAACTCCGAAAGACGTCTCATCCATACTCCTTAATTCCAGATCCCCGCGAGATGGACTGAGAAGCATCCTTAAAAGTGTCCTCAACAAGGCCGGAGTTGAAAGCATGGAAAAACTCAAAAGTCTCCCCAAGAAAAGAAAAGTCTTCGACGACACGAGCGTCGTCCTGCTCGAAATCAACTCGGACTAGTCGGGGAGAGAGGGACCCCCTGGATGAGCGCCTCCACCTTCTGCTTGGGAGGGCTCCAAGGAGCTCCTCAGCCTGATTATGCTATTCAGCCAGTCGGATTCGGGGTGTCTGCTCTCGCCGATGCTGTCCGAAATGTGAAGGACTATCAGCCTTCTCTGCTCTAGTTGGCAGACCACTGAGATGCGCCTTCCCTTGCGTACGAGCTCCGCAATCAGTCCCTTGTACTCCTCTGAAAGTTCCTCCGGAAAATCAGCGGCCCTCTTCGCCTCCCTCAGTTTTTCCCTTATTGAAACGCTGATGCTCGAGGTCCCATCATCTAGAACCACGGAGTCCAGCTCTCCATCAGAATCCACCTCCACCTCGGAAATGGAACCGAAAATCCAGCAGCAATCCCCGTTAGTCGTGATTCTTTCCGGAACCTCGCAAATGAACATCTTGGGAGTAATCTTCATCCCTACCCTCGCCTCCGGGAGGCCCGAATCCGCTCTGGACCTGCTCTCTTCCGAAGTTTCGCAGCCTTGAAGCTCTGCTTCTTTCCGAAAGATTCCTTTTGGTCCAGATCGATACCAGCTCTACTTCAAAAAGAGTTTGTGGCGCCAAACCTAATTTTAAGATGAGGACAGGAGGAAATAATTAGAAAGCAACAAAAAGTGGGGAAAAGGGAAAGGATTACCCCTGGTCCGAAAAGACCTTTTTCCGTACTTTTAAAAATATTCTAAGAAGTGTGAACTCGTACACTGGAAGGTACGGCCCCATTTTAACGGTCTGTTTTGGCCGTTTTTGTCTTGGTAGAAGAGCTGTGGGAAATGGAGGTAGGTTAGCTGCAGCCAGGCTGGGTAGATGCGCCTGGGTCTTGTAACTTCGCGGGCTGACACTCTTCAGACGGGCTTTAGTTGCGAGGAGCTGGTGGAGAAGTACAGAAATTCTTCGGAAAAGATCAAGGAAATCATTAACAACTGCAACTCAAAGGTAGGTTGTGAGCAGATGGTTCCTGAGATACTTAAAATCTTCAACTCAATCAGGAATACATTGACAGCGATTTGGCTTCTCTGCTGGTTTTGCTGGAGAACCTGGAAAGGAAGAGACTGCAGTTTGAGGTAAGCTGTAGAGCGGAAGAACCCAAGCCCCATTACTTACTAATGATGCCATTAGGATTCAAACATAGAGTATGAGAAGAGGGTATTGGAGCTATTGGAGTTTGAACAGTTCACAATGCTCAGGGAGTATGAGCAGCTCAAATACGGTATTTTGGAGCTTACTGGCGGAATCTCTAGCATCTCTGAAAATCGGAATCTCCCGATTTTGCTGAATATTTTGATGGATGGAATCGAGGCTTACAACTCCATGCTTAACAGACGGCCGGAATCCTCTGGCTCGTGCTTGGATATGTCTTTTTGGTCGATACAACAAATGGACTCCATAACGGCAACAAACGGAGGCAACACGACCCTGTTGGACTACACCTTGGAGAAGATCCAGGAGCAATTCCCGTCAGTATTGAGCACCTTTGAGGAGATGAACTACTTGGAGAGAATCGCGACTGGAAGTAGTATCAGGGAGATCTTTAGAGGCGTAGTTCGACTAGACTTCGGGCTAAATGAAAGAATCAGGCCCATTGAAGAGGCCAGCAACGGGCTGAAGAGAAGGGATGAGAATCCTTGCCGGCTCCCATACAATGGGGAAGTCGCCTTGAAGATCGGTAACTTGAGGGAAATCTCGGACTTCCTCAAGATCGAATTCATTTCCCTCATCAAAGACGTGCTTCATTTCTCCAGGTACCTCGGTATTGACGGTAGCCAGGAGCAGCAGATACACGACATTGAGAAGATCTGTGAGACGTTTCAGAATGGCCAGACACAAGCCGCCAGAGAGCTTTCGGACAAGCTCATTTCCGAGATTGAAATTGAGGAGGTCGAGGAGATTCTTAGCGCGCTTGGCCTCCTGAACTGGCTCAAAGGGAGAGTCTCAATCTGCCTGGGGAGAAATTTCGGAGATAATGACCAGAAGATCCTGTCCAAGCTCAACGGCCGGCGGGAGTCAGAAGATCCAGAGGAAGAGAATGCGAGACAGCTGAACCACCAGGATACCCAATACTACGAGTCCGAGGAGCAGGAGCTATAAGATAGGTCGAGAGAATCGAACATATATATTAGAACCTAGCGAACTTAAGGCTTCTTCTATAATGTAATTCCTAGCTACTTTTGGTCTCCTTCCTCCCCCGTTTAAATTCTCAGATCATCTCGACATTGTCCCCCTGGGTGTTCGTGTTGAGCCAGGGGTGCTGGAGAGCCTCCATGGCGGAGATGCGTCTCTTCGGACAGTACTGAAGCAGTCTGGAGAGAAGATCAATCCCGGACTGATCTAGACTCGGTAACAAAGCGTGAAGATTAAGTTTGGAGTTGACCTTCCACTGAGGAAAAACGTTTTTGTAGCAAGGGAGCTGAGTAACTCCCGGCCAATTGCTCTCATTTGCAGTCCCAAGTAATCTAAATATGTAGAAGAGGGTATCTATTTCGCTGTCCCCTGGGAAGATTGGCTTGCCCGAAATCATTTCAATCATGATGCATCCCACACTCCAGAGGTCTACGCTGCAGTTGTAGCACCTCTGGCCGAGAAGAAGCTCCGGTGCCCGATACCACAAAGTGACAACTTCATGGGTATTTGGCTTTAGTGGAGGCGTGAAGGTCCTCGCAAGTCCAAAGTCCGCAATTTTAAGGGTGTTTCCGGAATTGCTGAGCAGCAGATTCTGAGGCTTTAAGTCGCGATGAAGAATCCTCCTGCCATGGCAATAGGCCAGTCCGCTCAGCAACTGGCGAAGGAGAGACTTAACTTGGTTAGTTGAAAGACCCTTTTTCCTATTTACTCTCAAATACCTCCTCAGGTCCGTCTCACAGTACTCAAAGATGAGCCAAATCTGCATTCCCGTGCAAGAGACTTCCAGAAGTCCGACAATATTTGGGTGTTTTAACTCCCTTAATAGCACTATTTCCCTTATTGCTGTAGAAGGCAGTCCCACTTCGTCCAGCACCTCGTCGCTGTCAAATCTGATTTTTTTGAGTGCAACAATCTCCCCGGTATCTTTCCTCAGGCCTTCCCAAACGATTCCGTAAGTACCCTCTCCAATAACTCTGACCATACTGTAATTTTTCTCAAGTCCCTGTATATCTTCGAAGGTACTCGTGCAGTCAGTCTGACATCCTACGGTGCTTGAATGAATCTCCATATTTACTCATTGACCCAGTTTTGCAAACTCTTTATTGTTTCCGAACCTATTTTTCATATCTTCCAATATATATTTTTATTTACCGGCTTTTTACTCGCTTTCTACTTTTTTTATCATCGGGGCAGTTGCAATACTTATATGGGGAGAAACTGGAGGGAAATTTTGTTTGAGCTTTGACAACTAAATAAAAGCCGCAAAGGCATATCTTTCTCGCCTTTGAACGAGCTTAAAGTTTGAATTTCCAAAAATAGTGAATTTTGTCCAATTTTCCCATTCTGTCTAGCTGGCCCGTTCCAAAGCTCCTAACGGTGAACCCGGACTTGTCTCTCTTTGCAGAACGTAGATGCGTAAAATACTGAATTCCTCTCACTCTCCAGACTTTTTCCCATGCTCCGCCGAGGCCAAACATCCAAGTGGCTCATCTTCTTGTTCCTTTTTCCTGTTCTGCTCAATGCCTACAAACGGTTTCGAGTCAATTCTGTGCGCCGCATGCATGCACATCCACATGCACTTCGCGAGTACTGTAACCGAATTACGTGGGTGGCCGGTACGTAAAAGTAGAATTGCCAGAAAGATAGGAAAGGGGAAGGGGAGTGAGAAATATTAGCGTGAAAGTGCTAGGTACATTAAAAGTAGGTTGTAAATAAGTAACGTGAAAGTGGAGAAGTTGGAAATTTTATTTGGAGAAGGTTTGGCGTGAGCATTGAGAGGATTGTAGCGCTGAATGGGAAACAGCTCATTGGAAAAAAGGTTATCTGCTTTGGAAGGGCTTTTCGTGAGGAGCGAAAGTTGCTCAGTGTTGGAACTTTTGTGAGTACTTGGACTCGAGTTAATGGACCAGTTTTCAGTATTTCCGGAGGTTGAGGACGGGGTGGCTTCTCTGCTTGAGGAACTTTGGTTAAGACAGGTGCTACCTTCAGAGCTGTTTGAATAGCTGTGGAGTTCCCTGAAGAATTTGGTTTGAGGTTTGGGATTCTTAAGAAGCCTTTCGTTGAATGTCGTGAGAAAGAGGGAAACATCTTTTCCAATGAAAGTAAGAATCCCAACAACGTCAAAAGCCTCCCTGAATTCCCTGGTTTTTTCAAATAACCTTGGAATAAGCAAGTCAATGGTTTTCCAAAGAAAATCTCGAGAGTTGAAGCTTTCTTCGCAGCAGCTTGGTTTGTTAGTTACCAATTTGAGACTGTGGTAGGATTTGTCCCATTCTATTACACAATTTCCAGGGTCTCTGTCCCTGATTCCCAAAGCCTTTGAGATGTCCAGCTTCTGGGTGTAATTGGTATTTAAGTAGCCGAATTCATTGGGGTTCGCTTGCCTTACCAGTACAGATCCCTCGATGAAGTACAAAGAAATAGCGGTGATTAGAAGGCTCAGCTCGTGAAAACTCAAGGAAATTAAGTTATCGTTATCATGAATCCATCCTAGCCACCTTTTGGGGATTTCTAATCCCCCCAGAGAAAAGGACCAACATATATGTGCAACAGCCTTTGGAGCAAAAGAATCCACCTCCATTTCCGAGACCAGCTTAAATAAGTCCGGAGGGAATATTTCGGCCATGGAGAATGCATAACAAAGCATTGAAATGTGTATCGGGAGGAACTGATCGATTGTCATGATACTTCTTTTTTTGAGGTTTTCAAAAAGATGAGGAGAAACAAGTCCGACCTTTGAGTAAGACCAGGCAATATTTGAGATTTGTTGGGGCTCCATGTTTGGAAGTTCTGATAGAACTCGTGGAATTGCATAAAGAAATAGATTTTTATTAAACCTTCCGGCCTTTGCAAAGGACCACAAAATAATGCTCAGATTAATGGATGCGAACCGCTCCAGCTGGAAAACGGACTCGCTTCCAATCAAATCAAATAACATGTGTCCATACATCCCAAACTTTACTAACGACCAGGCAATGTTCGCAAGGTCCTTTGGGCAGTAACTGGACGAGTAACTGGAACAGAATACAGCTCTTTCCACAAGTAACATAAACCTATAATCCCTCCTAACCTTTCCTCTTGACCCACTGTCCTGGAACAATGTAGCCAATCTGTGCAACAAATTAGCTATATTTGTCCCATTAAAGTGGTCAATATAAGTTTGAAAAAGCATTAAAAGTTCCTCCTGTGTCTTTAGAGCTGCTATTGTTCTGTTGATTCTCAGGTTGAAAATGGTTGGCTCGTTACTTGAAACCCCTAAGTTTGGGCCTTCTGCGGTTTGCGTCACTTTGCAGCAATACTGTCTCCCTGGATACCCAAGGGGATAAGGAAAGGTGTGGGGGCTACAAACCTGGAAAGAGCTCCTCTCAAACTCCGCATACCGTTGCACATTTGGAACTATATTAAACTCAACTTGGTTTTCCGTTCCTTTGTTGAGTTCCAGTTGCGTCATTGCCATATTGCACATATGCATTTCAAACAGTTGGTCCAGTGATTTTCAAATTTGAGGTTTTGGGATCGATCTCGCCTTTTCAACAACCTCTATGAACTAAAGAGAGTCTGATAAGTTCAAAATATCTCTTAATCCTTAATGCTCATTTTTCTCTGAACTTCTCAATTGATTTTTTACATGCTCGATGCTAGTAATATATCTTGAGGAAAATATTAAAATACAGTGGCGAAAAGTTGGCGCCTTTTAGGGTAAAAATGCAAAGTTACCAAGTAGCTGCATTAAAAGTACAAATAAAATTAAAGGGTCACATTTCGAATTTTGAGTTGATTTTACGCTCTTTGCAGCTTTGATGAATATTTTTATTACACCTCCAAATAATTATTGAAAATGAAATTGAATTTTGACTTTCAGGGAATTTTTAAGAGTATAAATTTAAAAGAAAGCTTTAAGTTCGAAAATTGTGCATCGGCGTATAAGAATATTAAAGGCTATGCAGCAAATGTGTTCAAGAGTTGTGAGGATGACATATGTTTGTTTTTAGAGGGAAAGCCCTTTGTGCTTTCTGACGTTGATTATAGAGAAATCGGTAACAAACTCATCAGAGTCAGAAGGAATATTGAATCCGGTCTCAAGGGTGGAAAGGGCGGATTTGGGGCAACAATTAAAAGTCAAAAAAAAAAGGTAAATTTAAAGGAGCTTAGTGTTGGACTGTGCCGGGATTTGAAGACGGGAAAGCGGATTAAAGATTTGAGAAACGAGGAGAAACTTGTTGAGGTTCAGAGTGCCGAGAACTCTTCGAAATGCAAGGCCAAAGACAAAAACAAGAGTGCGAGCAAATCCGAGAGAAAGATGGGAAGTAGCTCCTCAAAATCTTCCAGAAACGAGAGTTCCGTGGAAAAAGACGAGAATAAGCTTCTAAACAAGTTCCAATCGCAAATTTTGAATCTGGAGGATAAGTGGAAAAATATTTCGGATTCAGTCGACTTCGGTCTGAAAAACTCGAACTTGAAAGCGCAAACTTAAAAATAACTACTACTATCCAAATTCTGCCTCAAGACTTCTTAGGTTACCTTTTTTATATTAGCTGTTTTTGTCTCAACTTTCTTAATTGGTTTCTGAATTCTCTTTTCCTATTTAAATTCTCCTTATACCGGCGTTATGGGCATGCGTACAAATAAATGGTCATTGGCATGCATGTGAAGGAACGAGTCTAAAATGCATGCAGTGGCAGACAGAGAAGTTATTTGGTAATAATTTGTGAATTATGCAAAAAACATTGGAGAATAAAATGGGGACTTATTGCAGGTATGGTTTGGGATTCCTAGCATTTTTGATTGGTTTGGTGTCGGGGGCTCCATTACCCTATTCTTCTGAAGAAGTGACGGTAGTTCCCTATCCGCCATTTATTCCAATAGCAGGAGGTTACATCCCGGACTCGGGAGTGAACAAAACGGCAGAATACATTCAGAAAAGTGGGAATAGCTATTTTGGAAATGAAATGAGTAAGATAGTCGACTTTCCAGTATTCCGCCTGGCTTCCTTTGAAAGTAGCAGCGCTAACAAGCAGGTCTGGGCCTTCTTACTTGGAAGTGAGAAGAGGGTGTTTGCCTATAGGACGGAAAGTATTCCTGTCTCTGACCCTCTGCATTTAGGGAGTTTCTGGAATACGATTGGAACCGATTCTACCATTTGGCCAATTCAGTTGAAATTTATGTATCCCTCCTGTAACAACATGGCCAAAGACAGGGAAGAGGAGGGAGTTGATTGCGGAGGTCCCTGCAGACCTTGCAATACTTTTTTCAGTTGCAGGGTCGGCCTGGATGGTCACAGAGAGCATAAGGCTTTAAAATACTCTACCTGCGTTGGGGAACTCAAGCACGGGGAGTTCTGCTCTCTTACCTGTCCCGTCGGATTTAGGATGAAGGATTCTACGAGAATGAATAGTGAAATATACTCCCAGTGTTACGATGGAAGGCTCCAACAGTTTCTCCCGAGTGTCCGGGTTCCTTTTGGAGGGGAAGGTTATCACTCGAGACAATTTGGTATTGAAAACAGAGGTATGGCGGAAAGCGAAATTGGAAATCTGGACCAGAGTTTAAGTGAATTGTGTGAATCTCCACTTGACCACATGTGCAGATACATCTCCCTAAGACTGATGAGGCCGAGTGGAGGTGGAGAAGCAAAGGAAGTAACCGGGAATGAGGGAGCAGTACCCTGTGAGGGAGTTTTCACTTCAATTCCGAGGTTTAATGAAAGAAAAAGCTACTGGACTTCCGTGAACTCTGAGGGAAAAAGAGTAACCCTATTCTGGAAAGAGAATTCATGGGTTTGTCTGGAGATGCTTTCAAATACCGTTTTGGGCTACATTCAAGACACAAACCCAGCATTGCTTCTTTCGGAAGATCATAAAAGCAATCTGATCTGGATACCCTGGTCAAATGAAGGACCAATTACAGAAAAAAGGGCCTTTGTGGAGCTTAAATGCGCTGAGAAAACCCCAATTGAAAAGCCTGGCACCTGTAATACTTTTACCATGCAGGGTTGGAATTATGGGACCAACTTTAACGGAATCTGGGTCTTCGCTGGTGACAACACGGACATTTTCACTGGGGACGTCAGGGGAGTTTATATTAAGCCCTACAGCAGGCTCGTCTTGCTCTACAATATGTACAAACTCCAGTGGGAAATCTACGAGAGATTAGGAAACGTGCCTTTCGAAAAGCTGCTCAATACCACGCTCAAGGAAGGAGGGAAAATCAGGGACAGGGTTTTAAACGCGGAGACCAATTATTTGGACAAGGGAAGCAAGGGCTGGGTGTTGAGAGCAATGAACTCTCACCCCAGTCCGACTCCTCCCTCGGGGAAATGGCTTATTGCTCCCAGGGTAGATCACACCGACGACGCCTTGCAGGGAATCAGAGCCTATCACATCGATGTTTACTGTGAAACAAAGGTTACCACCTTGTCTGGCGGTGAAATTAAGCTTGATCCTCTCAAGCTTTTAACAGCAAAAAATGAGCAACCGGTATTTTGCTCCTCTGGAAGACCAATGACCAGCTTCACTCTGAGCTCTGACCTCTCAGATCTATTTTTTAAGCCGAAAAATGGGCACTTAGAAAAGCATGAAAAGGCCTTTGGAGGAGGAAGTTGCGAGTATATGAAAATTGGGGGTCCAACTGCAGAGGCAATGGAGTGCTCCGGCGTCTTTAGAAAGGAAAAGCTCCCTCATGGCGAGTTCGTCTGGAAAAAACTCGGAAGCAATTCCAGGATCGTTCTATTCTATTGGACTGGAGTTAAGTGGATTTGTACGAGAAATGACAACAGCAATAGAATTCTTGGGTACGTTGAGCACGACAAGCCGAATCAAGGCTTTTGGCTCAACAAGATGGATTCCAACGGAGCCTACCTGAAGACTGAGACCAATTTAAAGTGTTTCGGGAGCATTCCTCTGGAGGTGCGTTCCGAACTTCTCTGCGAAAGTGCGTTAATCCACAATTGGCCGCAGGGGATGGAGGGCCTGAATGGGACTTGGGAGCTGCAAACCAGTCACGGAGAAGAGGAAATCATTTACTATGAGCACAAAAAGCCTGGAGGATGCAGAGTCTTCATTTACTTTGAGAAGGAGGTCGGCTATTGGGTGGTCTCGGAGCAACTTCCTGACGGAGTCAAAGGAACAAGAAGGTACATCGCAATTTACAACGACAATGGAAGGAGTCTCTTGCTGAAGGGACAAGACTCTCACTACCTCCAGTGGCTCCATTACCCGACGCAAACAAAGGATGCCATGGGCCAATCCAAGGTTTTAGCAGTATCTTATGTCCATGCGAAATGTAACGATTCTCAGCTAAATGGCAACAGCAGCAGTGCTCCAAGTCAAAATAATTTCAGTGGAAAAAGAACTCAAGAGAATCCCCCAAAAAAAACCAACAGAACCCCCGCTGGACGGAGAAGACTGGGGGAAAGAGAGAGAAGAGGAAATACTCTATGCGACAAGTATGAACTCACCGGGTTCCTGAAGCCTCTGGAGGCGTTCAACGGAATCTGGGAGCGAGATGAAAAAGATTTCCAGGAGACTCCAACCACCATCTTGGACCTTTTCAAGTGCTCGAACGGGAACGAAAAGGATGCTTACATTTACTTCTCCGAGGCACCTTTGAATAAAACTGGGTGGTTTTTGGACTACGATTTAAATCCCCTCAACGGGTTTATAGCCTTGGGGTCCAATTCGACCAATCATCTTTCCACGACCTGGAGGCTCTGGAGCTTGACTGAAAAGAGGTGGAAGAAGCTGGAACTGAAGGCAGCTTGCAGGGATTCCAGCGAATCCAGAAATATGTCAACGAAGAATACCGTCTTCGCCACGACCGATGCAACTACGCTGATGAACGGAGCGGAAATACTTGAAGGGGAGGATTCGGAACAGGGAGGCTCTCCGGAACAACTTGGAATAATTCCCTTTGACGATACTGAGGAAAGGGTTAAGGGCGCTCCTATAAGGGAAATGCCGATCCCGTTTTTCACGGCTGCCCTCCCTCTCATTGGAGAGCTGGCAGGAAGAGCGTTTCCAGTGGTCAGGGATTTTTCAAACCTCGTACCTAAAAGACCAAAGCCAACAACCGAGGATCTTTTGGGTTCTTCAGTCACGGCATCCGCAATTCTGCCAAATTTGAACATCTTTTCGACGGCTGAGCAGCTAAGACACAATGTCACTAACTCAAGGCCAAACATTTACTACGACCCATCTCTCCTCGGCCAAAGCGGTTTTAATGGGAATAATTTGCCTTCTGTGCTCCCATATGACCAGTTTGGCCCACCCTCAGGTCCCTACAACGCGAGGCCTGGAGGCGGACCCGGGTCTTCCAACTACCTCCCCGAGCAACCGAACCTCTATTACCCTCAAGTCAATTCTGGGGGCATCAACGGAAACTTTGACCCCAACTTCAGACCTTCGGGCTACTATCACTTCGGCGGCCCCAACCAAGGCCATAATCCTGCAGGTCTTGGAGGGAGTGGCCCAGGGGGAAATGGTGCTGGGAACCCCCAGGACCAAAATTACTACTACCAGCAGCAGCTCCAGCAGCAACAGCAGATGCAGCAGCAACAGCAGCAACAGCAGCTTCAGCAGCTTCAGCAGCAACAACTCCAGCAACAGCAATTCCAACAACAGCAGCAACTCCAGCAGCAGCAGCAACTCCAGCAGCAGCAGCTCCAACAGCAACAGTTCCAGCAACAATACGGGCAGACCGGCGGTAGCCTTTTGAACTCCGCTCCAAACCAGCCCGGTGACATCCCAACTCTGGCAAATAGAGAAGACAGTAACGAGCTTGTTTTTTACGCAAATAGCACCAGCGGCGGCGGCCAAAGTCTCGGGGAAACTTTTACCACCTTAACTACAACCGAAGCCACTACCGCCACTAGTACGCTCTCCACCGCCACTAGTACACTCTCCACCACCACTACTACAGTTCCCACCGTCACCACCACCGCTGCCGCCACCACCACCGCCGCCACCACCACCGCCGCTGCTCCTACAACAACGACCACCGTCACCACCACTACCACAAGCTCCGCCACTACCACCTCCACAGCCGCCTCCACGAGCGCACCGTCCGGCGGTCCGGCAGTAAGTGGGGACTCCGGAGGCCTGGGAGCAGGCGTGGGGCAGGGTTCGGCGGAGTGTCTGGAAGACGGGGAGTGGCAAAAAGAGTATGGAAGACTGCAGAATAATTCCGGGGCCCTGACAAATAAGTACAAGGTGATCATTGTAAGCATTTTGGATCAAGAAAATCTGGACCTGAACTACATACAGGGAATATACAACTTTAATGGGGTTTTCAACGGGAGGCCATCTTACAGGCACTTTGTAAAAGGGGTTAAGAGCGAATCAAGCAACCTCCCAAGGCTGGAGGCCTCGAGTACGGAGGTTTCCTTGTTCTACAGCAAGAGATTAGGGTCCTGGATTTTTGGGGACCAAGAAAACATGGGCTACAACAGCCAAAATGACTCCATTTACATTAAAAGCTCAGCGAGCAGTTGCCTGGTTCCGTGGGACTCGACCATTTCGTGGAGAAGCGAGGCTGATGAGAGGCCTCTACCGCTTATAATCTCAATAAGAGTCGGGGAAAGCAGCAAATAGTCACGGGGACAAACTCAAGTTAATCTCTGCACGCCGAAATAACAGGGGAATCGGCCCGCTTCCAAGGGCGAAGAACGAAAAACGAGTGTTCCAGCACGGGCTCTTTTCTCCATCCGCCAGCTGCTCTGTCTCGGGGGGAAGAGCCCACCTTGTTCATTCATTTTCCCCTTTCTCTCCGCCGCCGCCCCTCAAACACCATCAAATTCCTGCACATGTTGGCAAACTTGTGTTGGCTTTGTACAAAAGGAATTGTGGCGCCACATGTTGGCGCCAAATGTGATTACAGTTCTGGTGCACATTCTAGAGCAAGAACGCAGGGGAAAACTGGAGACCTGGAGAAAGTAGGAGAGGAGCGAAAAAGAAAGTAGTGAACAAAACATTCAGGAGGCATTCTTGCGTCATATAGGGGTTCCGGTCTTAAATGGCCGTCAACTGGAAGCTCGCTGTAGATTGCAAGATTGAAGGTCGATTTTCAGCTTCTGGGATTCTGCAAGTTGGGAAGTAGGACTGAGTCTCCGAGCGTGCGGTTCGGAGCTTGGAGACTTGTCTTGGGCCGGGGCTCGCATTCATGGGAGTCCGGGGGCCAAGTTGGTTTTTGGAAATAGTTATTGAGTCGCGCAGAAATGAGTAAGGACAAGATGGTCCAGGACCATGAAGACTGGGACAACGCAGCGGCGGAGTACGAGTACAATCCCCTGGTGATTTCGGAGGAGCTGGATGAATACACGATGCCGAGCGAGGCCTTGGTTTATACTCCCACGGAAGACGACATCTTTACCAAGTTCCATGCGGGATCTCCGAACGAGTTCAGAATCCGCCAGATTTTTTTACACGTTAAGTTGCTGGAGAACGAGGAGGCGATGCTCGAGGAGTTCGACCGGTTTTTGCAGGAGAAGAACTTCAAGTTCCCGGATTTCATGAAACCTTTGTTCCTGAGGGTCTTGATGTTCAACAAGAGAAGACACCCAAATAGCTACATTTCAAAGTCCTTGAGTCACTTAATGAACATGTTCAAGTGGAGGGTTTCGACGTACCCTTTATCCGACACGGAGGCGGCGCTAAGGGAGGACTTGGAGTCCGGGATAATTTACTGGTTTGGAAGAGACTACTCCTTGAGACCAATTTTGGTTATTCGGCTGGCAAAGGTGAACAAGCACTTTCCTCTGGAGAGGTTTGTTAGGCTGATTGTGTTTTGCATGGAGTGGGGAATGAGGTACTTGATGTATCCCGGAAAGGTTGAGACATGCCTGGCTTTGATTGACGTCAGGGGAGTGAGCTTAACATCCTTTCCGATTTCGACAATGGGCGAGATATCTTCCTTGTTGACGCACCAGTACTCATTTAGATTATACAGAATGTTCATCCTCCACGACTCTCTCTTCATCCAGACCGTTTGGAGCCTGATGAAGCAGTTTCTCACAGACTTGCAGCAGCACAAGATCATCTTGAGCAGAAACGACATTAGGACCCAGCTTTTCAAGACGGTGCATCCTCGCCAAGTCGAAAAGCACTTCGGAGGCCTGCATCCAAACAAGACGGCTCCCTTTTACCCATTCAACTTTCCCTCTGGGCCATTCGCCGACCCGAGTCTGCATCCGGACAACGGGTTTACTCGCTATGTTTCCCAAGGCCACTTCCCGCCGGTGGAATTTAAGCTCGTGACCAACTGTCACACTTTATTCAACAAGTTCAATGTTTTGGGGAAGCTTTCCTATGGGGACTCCGCTGAAGAGAAAAGAAACCTAGTCTGGGACGAAGATGGAGTGTCCAGGCTTGGGAGCTCCATCTCGGCAATATTGAAGATTACCGTAGCTAGCGGCGGAACTCACTCCTGCAATAGGCCCGACCCCGCCCTTCCAGACGGAAGCGACGACGGAGGAGACCCGGGCATTCGTGGCAAGGTGGGCAGACATGGCTCCGACCCGGATCGCAAGAGTTCGTCCAACAAGGAAAGACGAGAGAAAGAGGACGGTGCCGAGCAGTTGGAGAAGATGGAGTCCAGGAACGAGCTCTCCAACGCGGAGACGGTGGTACATAGAGACGCAGAAGGGCCTTTATCTAGGTCATTTTCGCGTCCCCTGGCGGACTCTTCTTCCACCGAGATAAGCATCGGAATTATCAACACGATTAACATCAACACGGATATTACAAATATCGGAGACAGAAGCCAGCACTTTATCAGGGAGTACTCGGTGCTTTCGGACTCGCCGAACTTCTCCAATTTCGCGATGCTGATTGACGACTCGCAAAGCTTCTTTTCGGCCTCGTCCAGCCTGTACCTGAACGAGGAGGCGGAAAATAGTCGCGTCAACAACCTGCTGCTGGACAATCCCTGTTACGATCACGGGATTTTCCAGTCTTTCGGCGTTTTGCCCTTCACCTTTGAGAACTTAAAAGACTTGAACAAAAGGAGAGCTGATGTCAGAGCCGGCTCGATCAGCGAGAGGGCCAAAGAGAGCGAAGCCTGCATCTCTAACATTACGAGCCCCACGGCGTCCACTCCAGAAAACAACCCGGATGTCTCAAAGGGCTCTAGCGGAGAGGCACAATACGAACAGCCGAATCATCCCCCGAGCAAGTTCCCGCTCCAAAGTACATCCATAGAAGACCCCAGCGATAAGAAGAAGTCCTCTCTGGCTCCCTCGTCCCCCACAAATTTAAATCGCCTAACTCCGTCGGTAAACGGCTCGTCCTTTTCTGACCTGGTCTCTACTCCAAGTCTTCGCCCGGGCGGTCCCCGGAAATCCTCCAAACCCAGTGCCAAACGAACTAGCTTTTCGAAAAGGCGTTTCCTAAAGTCTAAGATCTCCAGAGTGCTAAACAAAATAAGGAGCGTTTCCTTAACTAGCGAAAAAACACTTAATTCGAAGGTACGGACCTTCTAGGTCCTTGGGAATTCCCTCCGGGTATATGTTGGATTTTTCTGCCCATTAGCAAGTTTCTATCGGTCATAAACTACTTGTCTTTTCACAGCTAATGAATGTCAGCGTCCATCCATCTTTGTATTTCGCCCCCTGATCTCTAAGGCGGTACCCGTTTCGGGTGCGAGTCCAAGGGCGTTTGCGCATGTAGCATTTGGCGGCAACATTTTGGCGGCAAACGTTGTTTAACTAGTAGTGAAATGTCAGGCTGAAATTTCAAATAGGGGAAGGGGGGGGGGGGGNNGGCGAAAGTAACGGGAAAGGTGCAGAAGTAAGGAACTTAAGGGTGGGAGAAAATAAATATAAAAAGACACTTTGCGTTTCAAAGTTGAGGAATAGGTGCAATTAACGTGTAGGTGCGTCAGAAGGTGACCCGGGCTAATTTAGGAGTGGTCTCGGACCTCTCGAAAACGACTCGCTGGATGCTCTTGTTAAGCCTGGCTTGGCCGGCAGAAACGTCTTGAACAGGAATGAGTTCGGAAACTGGGACGGTTTTAGTTTACTACTTCATTCCATCGGATGGCGACAGAGAGGAAACCCCAAATACGTACAAAGTTAGGGGTTCTCTTTCCACGATAACAGTTAGGGAGGTGAGAGACGCATTTCCCTTACCGGGGAAGTATTATTTCAGATTTAAGGTTAGAGTTAGGGACACCTACGGGTGGATGGATCCAATGAGCGAGGACGAAAGGGTTCCTTTATACAATGATGCGATCATAGCAAAGGTTTTGAGGGTCGGCTGGGACCTAAAAAACAGGGTTTTCTCCGGAACACAGGACGGACATGGGAGCCCTTTGGATATATTGAAGGATTCCCGACCGAATTTTCACATTCAAACAGAAAAAGAAGCGCACCCTCGTTCGAATCCGGCTTCTCACTCAAACTCCCACCAGTTGAAGCACTCCCTTTCGGCATCTCCCACGATGTTCCCGCAGACGGCCGCCGCGAATGTTGACTTAATTGATTTGAACAGTGAACACCAGAACTCCAAATGGATTTCGGACTCCGGGTTCATTTAACGCTTCGGGTGGGAATTACACAATCTTCGAGTTCAAGAATCGCCTATTGAAGTACGTACTTGAATAAATTTGCCGAAAAATAAGGGCTATATACTCGGCTTATTTCCGTTCTTCTTCAGTTAGGTCCAATTTACTCCAAACTCCCGGCTCCGCAGCTAACTTAAAAGTCCGTATGCGCATGAGTTGAGCGGGCCGCAACTTCTGGTTCCACGTAACCGGCAGTTGGCAAAGTTGCACTCCAAATGGGAGTGGGGCTTCCCAGAGGTGGCTTCGAGGGCGCTTCGGAGACACGAGCTCCCTCGGGGCTCCTTCAAGGCGACCCGAGAAGGCTCGAGGGAGCCCCGGTTGCTTCTAATAAGCGTCCGAAGCAGCCGAGCAACGGGGACCAAGACGACAGCATCAAATTCAACAGGAAACCTGGTGAAGTAGGTAATCTATTTAGAACAGACAGGCGAGACTAGAAATGGCAAAGGAACGCTTAGAAACTCATTTTCGTTCAATAATTCGCCAGTACTTTCACTAAGTTGGACAGTATTCGGAATTAATTCAAAGCAGTTTCAAATGTTCTCTGCAGGTAATTTGGGAAGTAAACAACAGACCTGTAGTCCTGGTGCAAAATGAAAACAGTCCGAGTTCTTGATTACTTAATCGAATCATGCACGCCCAGAGGCCAACTTCTCAGTGAACATTTGCCTTAAATTTCGTGGAATTCACATTTTCTTTTAATGCGCTCAACCAAATAATTAATTCCGAATTCCTGCCACAATTAATTATTCTCCTTTTTGTTCCTGGGCATTAACTAGTTACTAATTAGTATCCTTGGGAAGCGAGATACTCGGCAAGTTGCAATGCAACCTTTTTGCAATTTCCCGAAGACTGCTCCTTGGATTCGTCGTAGACTGCCACAACGGTGGTTCCATTTTGGGTATCTACTAAGAAACATCCACCCTGAGGTTTGTTGCAAAAGGTCACATTGACGACAGTATCATTCTGCTGGAAGTCCTTTTCAATACGAACAATCTTATATTTGTTTCCAGCTATCCAGACCCCGTTTGGTGCAGAGCCTTCGCAAATTGCCTGGCACAAAGTGGACTGGTCATTAATCATCTCCGGGGCCTCAGTGACGCCATCAGCTTGAATGACGTTTTCCTCGTGGTCTTCCCTTAAAATAGTCTTCCAGGCATCTCCTTCGTCAATACTTGCTGCATAAAATGTGCCATTCTCACTGGAACAGAGTCCACCAACGCAAGCACATCCAGTATCAATGAGCCATTCCTTGACAATCGAATCCCAGTCAGATGAAGACATAGTTAATTATTGCGAGCCGAAATAAAAAAAAAAAAACTGAATGAAATGATAAATAAATAAAACTGGAATCCTACAATACGGTTAACTTTGACTAAACTGTTTTGTGCTTGGTATCTATTCTTGATATTTCTCAAACATGTATTTTCCAGGATATGTACACGCATATACGCGTCCAACTTTTTATAATACAGGTTTCCGTCTTGTCTCCCGTCGCTGTAATTGTAAATTTTGCACGAGTGTTCAGGCTCAAGTACAGGAATAAAATATGGAAATTACGAGAAGAGAAGGTTCCACTGCAATGAGAGTCCTGATTTCCCCGATACTGAGCGAGGCTCGTACAAGTAAAAAACAAAAAAAAATCAATCAATAGGAAATGAGTGGTTTAGTACGTAAGATGAGAAAAATCCATACGTATTGGGGGGAGGAGAATGGATAAGACACGTGAAACTAAGCAATTTACTAGTGGTTTTTTCGTGTTAGGTGCGTTGTGTTTTCCTTTGCTAAAAATATGTCGGCAGGAGTTTAGATGAGAAGGAATTGCGCGTTGCTTATTTTTTGATTTTAATTTATGAATGCTTTACTGGTGTTGTGTTGTGTAGGAGCGAAGATTTCTGTTTATTCAACAATGAATGGACGGGGAGTGACTACGAAGCCTCTGTTTTCAGTGCTTATTTCACTTCCGTATTCAATCGTTCGGATAAGCTCCCTTTGAATTTCATGAATTTTATTACGTTGCTCTTAATGTAGAAAGCGAAATATAGGTTTAAAAGGGCGAATTGCATGCAATGATAGATTTTGCAAACGAATGTAATTACTGTCTGGTCTAGAGGGAAAGCTATCTTTTGAGGGGTTCTTCGCCTCATTGAATTGGTTGAAATCAAGTTGAATTAATGCTAGTAGTTCTCTAAAAACTTACGAGGATTCTCCCGAGCAAAGTGGGAAATAATTAGAGTTTTGATAAAATACGGTTATAAATATTATTTTTGGAGCTTAAAAAAGGTACATGCACTGAGGAGCAGTGCCGGAAATTGAGAAAAAGTATGAATAGACGAAAAAATTAAAAAACAATAAATCCGAAAATATAAAAAAACTGCAAAGTAAATCATAGTTTTAATGAAAGCCCAGAATTGAAACTCAATTAAGTTATTTCCAGAGGAGCCTGAATTTCAAAAGATCGGAATCGAAGATTGCCAATATTGGCGGAGTACAAGCACTGGCAAGAGAAGATTTGATTCCGGATGTGCATAAAAGAAATTAACTAATATGGCAGTTGGGAAGCGTATTAGCTTTAAGAAGTTAGCAATGGTGTTGAGCAAAGCAGCAAAATCTTTTATGGGAGTGGTATTGAGCTATGCAAAGAGAAGCAAGCAAAGACATGAGGAAAATTCCCCCTTTGCAATAAGATATAGGGCCTTTAGAGATTTAATTAACTGTGTCAATGATGGAAAGCCGAGAGAGGAGTTTTTTTCTATTTGGTGCGTGGACTGGAGTTCAATAGTTATTGGAGAAAATAATTCAAATACGGGTAAACTTTGTACTTTTTCATTCACGCTTTTGAATAATTACAAGAGAGATCTGCCTCCGTTGGAGGTATTCGTAAAAATGTATTTGAATGGCTTTATTAGATTAACTGTGAATGAAACTGAACCGTTGGTGAAAATGGAAAGGTATCAACATCCCTATAACGAGATAATAAGAGACGAATTTCTGGATGCGCACTACCTGATTAGAAAAAGAGACCAACTCAAGGTTACCACAAACAAAGAAAGCAATATGGTTTCCCTGGAATTTGGAATTGTTAATCCAATATTGGGCGGAGAAGTTGGCGAGGAAGAGGGAGGGGGCTCTCCAAGAATATTTAAATTGGTTCTGTGGTGCAATCACTTCAGGATTGAAACGTTTTTGGATGACGAATTGGTTCACACCATCAATTATAGTGGAAATTTCAATTTCGAGAGAGTGAGGCCCTTTGTCTCAAGATCCGGCTCAGACATGAAAAGGGAGGAATCTATGAGAATAAGTAATGCCAAAAGGCTGGGAGAAACCCAAAGCAAGGTCGATAACATATATGACCAGGTCGAAAAAAAGGCAGGATTTACAAGTTATTTCGGGGAGATACACGGTTTATTTAAAGAAAAGAGGTACCATAAAAGGGGCTGGGGAGTTTTTGAAACCAAAATTAAAGAAAGTTGCGGAAATGAGTATATTAACGGTGGGAACATTATGGAAATCGTGGACTCTTATGATGTTTATAATAAGAACTCCTGGTACGACGTCTACGACAGGTACCTTGATTTCAAGATCTACGGCCCGACTTGTGTCGGAACTGATATTAGAATTCACAACACTGGTAGAGTGTATGGGGCATCCGAGCACTCCACGGATTTAGATTTGTCCGAGTATTCCAGCTCCTATCGATTTTACAACTTGGATGTGTTTGCGTACAAGACCAATAGACCTGATGCGTTATATGGCTCAGTTCCACTAATTATGAGCACTCATATTGGAAAAAAAGCCAAATACGTCTCGGGAATGTTGTGGTTAAATCCCTCAGACACTTTTATGGACTTCGAAAGGAAGATCAGCGAAATTCAGTTAAAGGAGTGTTATCGGAAGATGCATGAAATCGACGTCTGGTGGATATCTGAAACAGGTGTGATCGATCTAGTACTAATGGTGTCTGGGAGTCTTGATACCTTCTACTACAACTACCACCTCTTGACTGGGTTTCCAATTCTGGCTCCCAGGTTCAGCTTTGGAAAGCACCAGTCAAAATGGAGCAATTACAAGGATTCTGACATCTTAGAGTTATCTAGTAGATTCGAGGCTAATAAAATTCCTCTTGACTCGATCTGGCTGGATATCGAACACTTGAACAAGAGGCAGTGCTTTACTTGGAACAAAGAAAGCTTTGGGAGCGTTCCCGAAATGCTGGGTGAGCTTGAGATTAAAGGTCGGAACTTAGTTGTAATAGCGGACCCACACATTAGTATTGACGAGAACTATCATATTTATAAGAAGCTCCAAGAAAATTCCGCCAGTAACTCAAACTCTGAGTCCGGAGAAAACTCTCGGAACCCCTCCTATTCCTGGATTAGAACGAGATCTGAGCAAAGATGGAAAGATTTCGTGGGAGTCTGTTGGCCAGGAAAGGTCAAGTATCCTGATTTTTTGAATCCAAAAGTAAGAGACCTGTACTCTTTATTTTACACGAATAACTATTATCCAGTAATGAATTACTCCAACATCGGCTTTTGGATAGACATGAATGAGCCATCTGTGTTTTCTTCTTCTGAGTTGACTCTGCCGAAGCACTCCTTTCACTACAACAATATCGAACATAGACAAGTACACAACTTGTATGGTTATTATCACCTGAAAACGACCTTTATTGGTTTAGTGACTTCTGCTGCTCAGAGAATCCTACTTCTAAATAATATTTCGAATACGAACGATGTAGTCTCATCTTTCAACGAGAGCCATGCTGTTAGCACAGGAGCCTCTGCTAATGAAAATAAGAACCTTAACGAGAAGATAAGACATGACAAAGCTGTCCTGGATCTAATCAAGTCCGGAGAAAAGCTCGTTAAGGAAGAAAATCTCATTGAACTTTGTAACGTTATCAAGAATATCCAGAGACCCTTCATATTGACCAGATCTTTCTATATTGGTTCTCACTGCTTTGGTTTCACTTGGACTGGAGACAACAGGTCGGACTACGACTCTTTCTCAGCTGTGATTTCAATGAACGTAACGAATTCTATCTGTGGAATTTCCTATACAGGCTCAGATGTGGGAGGGTTTTATGGGCATCCCTGTGAATGCCTGTTCTTGAATTGGCACAGGATTGCGATCTGGCTGCCATTTTATAGAGTTCATTCTCACATAGATTCTCCGAATAGGGAGCCGTGGGAATTCAACTCTGAGATCCTACAGAGTATCAGAAAACAGGTTCAAATTAGGTACGAATTACTTCCTTTTTGGTACACCGTCTCATGTCACTATTCATTTTCTGGAAAGCCAATACTTAAGCCTTTGGATTGGTTCTTTTTTGAATTTGGGGGTATTGAATTTGCAGGCAAAAGCAAGTCCATCTTAAGTGTTTGGGAGAACCAGTCATTCATCCTTGGAGATGTATTCATGATTTACAATACCCTGCAAAACCACTGTTTATGCCGTAATCGGACTGGGACCAACGCAAACAGTAAAGATAACAGTGGTGTTAGTACCAACAGCTCAACTTCAATAAATGTTATTTTGCCGTCCAGATATACGGAAAGCGGGGAGAAAGAGAGTTTGACAGTTTGGTACGAGTACAACTCCAATAGGTGCTATATTTTAAGCGGAAATCGAAGCTACTACGTCCACGAATATCTAATGGATTGTAGGAAATCAGTTCCATGCTTTGTGAGGCAGGGAAGCATTATTCCAACTCAAAGTGGGGAAGTGTCGTCTTCAATCCAGCAGTTGCAGCTTACTACGGGACTTGGGATTTATTTGGAGCTTACTGAGGATCTCAAAGATGAGGAGGGCGGAGAACAGGACGGGGACAAAACGACTCTGGCAAAGGGAGATTTGTTTCTGGATGACGGGATTTCTTACAACTATTTGCGAGGCGAATTTCTGATGAACGAATTCTATTTTGTCCGGAAGAAAGCCGAGAAAAATGAATTTATTTCTGAAATTCCGGAGTCTGAAACTTTCTCGAGGCCAAATCTGGATCAAGATTTTGTTCTCGAAGCATCTTCCTCCAATACAAAGCCTTCTTCGTTGTCATCGGCGCCAATGTCCCCGACTCTGACGTCTTTCTCATCGTCCCAAACCCCAATAGGAAGAGTAATGGTTATATCTCCTCCGACATCCCCAAGCTCTGTTTTCTCCTCCGCCTCATCGTCCTCCTATTACTCCTCGCTCTCCTCCCAGCTCGAAGACAAGAATATCATTTCCATGGTGGAACCCTCCGTAATTCTCGGGTCTAGGTATGTCTTTGAGATTTACTCCAGGCACAAAAGCATTCAGGTGCTTAATCCGAAAGTTAACCAGTTTGTGAGAATAAAAACAAACTACGAAGCCATAAAGAATCATTGGATTTATCGCAATGATGTCTATTTGGAAACTATCAAAGTCTTTGGTTTAACTCAAAAACCAAAAATTGTTCTTTTGAACACTATGCACGGTCAAAACACACGGGAAATTAAAAAGCTGGATTTCTCTGTGAGTTACATGGAAAGTCCCTGCTACCACCACTCTCAGGAGTCCTTCCCTCCTCAGCTCCTTCAAGTTGAAATAGGTATTGCGAAATATGTTAACCTAATAAACAGCAATTGGAAAATCTCAGTATATGTGTGACAGTTGCCGCGTATTTGTGCATGCATGTAGGTGTTTTATGTGGACGAAATAAATTATGTATATATATTTATGGAAGCTATCAAAGTAGTAGTATTTAGATGAACTAAAGTGATTGTAAAGTTAAGGAAATTGAGGTAAGATCACCTCTTTCTTTTCTTCTTTTTTTTGTTTTGGAGAACCCATTTTGGCGGTCTGGCGCTTCCCCTTTGCTTATTGAGGGAGCGACGCTTGGGTTCGTCTTGAACCTCCTTTTCTCTGGAGCTATTTTGCGAGTGGCCGGACTCATTTTCTGTTTCAGAGCTGGAATCAGAGCTCGACTCCGATCCGGATTCTGAGTCAAAACTGGAATTGGAGTCGGCGTCGGAGTCTCGGTGGAATTTCCGGAGCCTTTTTTGGTACCCCTTATATGTGATCTTGCCTGTCTTGAGCTTTTTGGCGAGATTCGCCTCTAGCTGAAGAGAATTCCAGTCATCTATTTCGATTTTGCGTTTAGCTGCTCTCTTTTCGCTTCTTGATCTCCGGAGGTTATTGGGTTTGATAGTTGGGTCCGTTTTCTGTCTGGACTCTGAACTCTTTGAAAAAGAGTTTCCTTCGAGGTTCCCCGTCTTTTCCGGCTCTTTGTTAGGGTTCAGGTCATCAGGGTGGATTAAGGAGGAGGCCGTGATGAAGTTTTCCGAAACTTTTGACTTCCCGAGTATTTCCTTAACTCTGGGAATCCTGAGAAGAGCAAAGGAGCTCGCGATCTCACCGATCCGAAGCTTTTTCATGGGGAAGATGAATCCGAGCTGATACTCTTTGTAAGCTCTAATGTACGAAACGAATCCTTTCTTAGCTTTCTCGTAAAGTCTAAAGTCGCCTAACATCATCCTCCTCATAAGAATTGCTCCTATTCTGTGTTTGTTTTCCTCACAGTTGGAGAACTCGTCTCTTTCCATCAACTCTTCATTTGTTTTGATACAGGAACAAAAATTGACGTTCTCCATCTTCCTATGGTAGAACGGGTTTTGGATGGAGTTGAAGTCCTTATTGCAACCACCTTCCTCTAACTCCGCGTAGTTGAGAACCTTTTTCAAAGTCTTCTTCTCAATGTAATCAATAAAGGCTCCTTCATGAGGTTGGAGCATTATAATGGACTTCCCGAGCCTACCTGCCCTGGCGGTTCTGCCTATTCTGTGAATATAGTAGGAGGGGTCTTGGGGAGCGTCAAACTGGATAATCCATTCAATGTCGGGAATGTCGATACCCCTTGCAGTTAGATCAGTGGATATGAGAACTCCGCTCTGGCAGCTTTTGAAGATCTCGTATGATTTTTCCCTGGATCTCTGGTACATTTGACCATGGAGCTTGCAAAGTTTTCCCAGTGAAGATTCAACAAAGTAGTCGTTTTTGGGTGCTCCTGCGGCGGGGTTGTGGATGTGGAATAATTTTGAAAGGTACCCAAAATAGAACTCAACGGAATTGCACGTAAGAAAGAAGATTATGCATTTAGTTTGCCTCCCAGAGCGGATTTCACAAATAACTTTATCGAGAAATCTGAGCAAAAACTCTGCTTTATTCATCGGGCTCAACTCAATGTAGTAGCATGTCAGACCCATAGGAACACTGATGTCGCACTCTATTTCTTTGGAACTCGGAGACTCAATTTGCTCAATATTGTCGCAGGCAATAGAGACTTTAATATATCTGGGGTTCCTCAGTCCAGTTTTAATCAGATTCTGAACCTGAGAATTCAAAGTGGCGGAGAAAAGCCCGGTTCTTCTTTGCTTTGGGAGAGAGCGTAGGATCATATTAATATGCCTCTCAAAACCCATCTCCAATAGTCGGTCAGCCTCGTCCAGAATAAGGACCTCTAGAGTAGACTTGATGTTCCAATCGGTCCCATCCTCTAGAGTTTCAAAGAGGTGGAAGACACGCCCAGGAGTTCCAATTAGGATAAAGTAGGCAAAGGATCCCGGAAAGGGTAGGTCATTGGTGGCGTCGTAGCTTCTTATGTACTGAAGCGTCTTATTAACATTGTCTCCTCCAATACAAACCAGTGCCCGGAGAACTGGACATTCCAAGCCTCCCTTTTCCGTATGAATATTTACTACAGCGAGGTACTGCTGAAGTATTTGAGAAACTTGAGCAGACAACTCTCTTGTTGGAGTGAGGACCAAGGAACCAATATTGAAATCCGAAATTCCCTTTGACAACACTTTACTCTTAAGAAGAATCTCAACCACGGGAAGCAGGTAACTCAAGGTTTTTCCAGAGCCTGTGCAGGCCTCGACAGCCACATCCTTGTGAGAAAGCAATTCGGGAATGGTTACCTCCTGCACCGGAGACATAAACTTGAACTTAAGAGTATTTCGGACAAAATCCAGACTTGCCTCGCTTATTTCGGGCCGGATAGCCTCGAACCCACGATAGGATGCCGTTTGGTGTTCCCCACTTTCTCCTCCACCCTTGGTTTTCTCCCGGCTTTCTCTCGGCTTTCCCATGCCTAATCAGTTCTAGAATTAAGAAAGTGCAATCCCATTAGTTGGGCGGGTCTCTTGGTCTTACTCGTGATGAAAGCCCTATAATAAATTGGAAATAAATAATCAACGTTCCGGGTCTGAGTCTTCTCTATTTCCCTCCTTTCAGTTGCTCTCGTTAGAAATAGTAGATTACCCGTTTTTATTGACACTCATGTGCCCGCTAAGTACCAGGGCGCTATTCGAGATAAACTCTGGTAAAAGGCCAAACGAATATGAAAAATTGGAAAACTCGAGACGTAATTCGAAGCAAGTGAGGATCTGAAAAAAAGTGGAGATTGAAGATTCAAAGGTGACAAATTCTAAGCCAAGACTTTCGGCTGATAAACTTGAGAGTGAGCTGGAGATTGCGGTCCAAAGGCTGGAAAACAGCTGAAATAGCCCGCCATTTTTTCAATTGTATTTCTAATGAAAAGGTTCAGGCGGTAATACTATTCAATATTTACAATAATTAATTTGTATGGATATTTAATTATTAGTTTGACGCTGTCTTGGAATGCAGTAGAAATAATAATTGTAAAAATTCAAGCTAGCTTAATGAAGGTTATACGTAATAATGTTTTTCGGTAAAAATAAACCACTATTTCTGAGAATCAATTACTATTAGAGAAATTCAAACTGGAGTGATTGGGCGGTACAGGATCACGGCATAAATATTTCTCACAATAAATGTAAAGTAATAAGAGGGGAGGGTTCGAAAAAATCAAAATCGAGCTGTTGAGTTAATTTTTAAAAATCTCTTATTGAGGAGTCTCTGAAAAATAGGGGAGAGCCGTCGCCTTTGCTAAATTCGTAGTGGTTTTTTTAAATAGGGTGCTTGCATTATTGATTACCGGCAAGTAGTTTGGGGAGTCAGCGGAACAATTTCCTGAAGTTGTCTGAAAAGGATAAATCGCTTCACTTCGAGCGAATCTGTGAGTTCCGAATCAAATTGGAGTTCAAATAAAAGGGAATAAGAAGATTTTTTTTGTTACGGGAATGAACGCGAATAAGGATACTGCAATTAATTTGGGAATGGACAAAAGCAAGACCTCCGGTGGCGTGCAGCACAGAGGTATGGATTCCAAACTTTCGATAATTCCGAACACTATAGCATACAAGTTTATGAGAGGCTTTATATGCTTTATGTTGGTTTCCCTCTCAATGCTATACTTGATCTTCAGCTGTTCTTTTGCTATTAAATATAAGCCATTGGTTTTTGATAACGTGTTGACGGAAACCATCAAAGGTACAATTAAAGGAGCAAATGGAGAATTTATTGAATGGATTGCGACTATTCCTACGGGACTCGTTAGCAGAACTGTTGCAATAATCTGCGTAGTTATGTACTTGATATTTGGAGTTTACACCTTATTATTTTCTTTCTACACTGCCTGCAAGAAATATAAGTTCATCCAGCCTTGGTACTTCTTACTGCTTTCGGCAATGTCTTGTGTAGGAGGGCTGATTTCTATCTTCCTTTCCAATAAATTCGAGGTCGTCAAGACTTTCACAGGAAGAGAGGACTGTCTGTTACAATCTCTGGTTTCGAACGACTGTTCTATTGCCATTGAGAACAACGAAATCTTTGCCTATGACTTGTGCAAGGCTGTGGAATCATTTTGCCTGGACGAGCACTCATATATGTCTGGATACTACGTAAAGTCAATAGTCGTTGCTGTGATATCTTTCATTATGGCCATTTTAAGCTTTGTATACGGAATAATTCTGCTTAGGCTGAATATGAGGTACTCGAAGAGACTTGCAATTCTGAATGAAAAGAACAGGATGGCCAGCAATATGGAGATGACTACCCAACAAAGCTGTGATAACGAAGGAAAAGGTCATGCGAAGGACCTTGCCGAATCCAAGGACTCAACAAGGGAAAATACAAATGTCACGAACTCCGCGAAGACTGTGATCTGCCAGAACTCTCTCAATAACCCTTCGTGCAAGGCCATCCAGCCACATCAAAATGATTTTAAAGCTATTCCCATGGGGATTGTATTAACTACCACTACCAGTAAGCAGTGCCACATCTCCCACCCTGGAGCAATTTCCCAAATTAACCACGCAAACATTAACTCTAACTTAGTCAACCCCGGTATCGGCCACACAAATTTTATTCAACACACCTGCCAAAATGGGGTTCTTCCAAATAATGGCAGAAGTGCGGCGGGTGCAATTAATTCTCAATTGCACCATCATCATCATCACCATCATCATCACCACAGCAATAGACAATGCTTCAGCCACGGCCAATTCCGACAATTATCTTGACCGACCTTATAAAGCCCAGCCTAATGGCCGCCATTTTAGTGAGAATTGGGCGTGACTACGATAGAAGGGGCGCCTTGAGACTCTTCTGCTGCATGGTATTGCTCCTGCACTTCGGTTTCCCCTCTTCCCACCCATCCACATCTATATTCCCAAAGATAGCATTAGATGTAAAATTGCTAGTATATCTTCTTTTCTCTATCCCCTTCCCATCCCCCGATTTCCATGCCTCCGGACTCTTTCAGTTTAGTTCTCAATGTGGAAAGGAATTGCCCACATGACCTTCCCATACCGGTGTTTGCATGCGCCGCATGACTGCGCGCAGGTAGAAATTGCACTTGGGGCACAGAAGGCAGATAATGCTGGTTTATGGAGGAGAGTCGCAATGCGCATTTAGATACATTTCCGGACGAGAGGTAAATTTATAGATGAAAGGATAGTGCATAGGGAAATGAAAATTTAATTCAAATCAATCTAGAGGTCGTTTGGGTCAAAGAATCCAAGTCGCTGAATTCAATTAAGTGCAAAGCATCGTAAACTTCATAGAGTTTAGTGACCTTAAGGAAAAGTCTATTCAGGCGTTTATGGAAAGGGCAATCCCCCTTTCCGGAAAGGAGCAGCTTTTTGGAACATGAAATTGTCGCTTTAGCGTTTTGGTTCTCTTTGTTTGTAATAGAATGGAAAGATTCACAAAATTCAAAAGAGCAAGGCCGTTCCGAAGAGTTCAAGTGGTCTTCACTAGCTTTAATAGTATTCATTTTAATTTGGTGGTTTAGCTGCTGGTCTCTCTTGCTCACACCTGACTTTGGTACCTTTTCAATTGAGAAGTTGTACACAGAAAGCCTGGACTCTTGCTTGCGAATTAACTGAATAATGTTATTGTTGTTAAACTTAATGCATCCAGAGTTGTCAAAGTCTGAATTCACATTTCTGGAAGCGTTCGTACTGGAACTAAGTAAGTCGGAATCGCTTTGTGAAGCACAAAGTGGGTTTGCCAGCCTACTAATGATATGTATACTATTAAAATGGTCAATGAACTCTTGTACAGAATTGGATTTATAAGTAGCAATAAAATCTTGGATACTTATTAAAAGCGGCTGGTTCGGTAAAAAAGACAATTTCAAGTGGAACTTTGCATTCTTCTGGCCAGAGCTGCCTACTCCGCTGCTCTTGCCATCAGTAATTTTTCGTTCCTCTCGAGTTAGACCTTGGTCCAAAGCCTCGAGCTTCCTGTGATCTAAATATATATTCGTCAAAGCTCTGTGGCAAAATCCGGAATATGGACGGTTAATCTTGTTCCTGAAGGGAAGCTTGTAATGGTTGAACATTGATGAAATGATACTTTCGACGGATCCGGGTACCATCTTAGCAGCAATCATTTTGGTAACAGAGGACGGGATCCAACCCTTTGGGTTCGCTTCGTTAAACATGGATATACTGCTCCAAACCCCAAATGGAGTTTTTATGGGAATCGCCATGTAGCTTCCTATTGCTAGGTCCATTCTGACATATCCCTCTCTCTCCGGAGCATCCGGATGTTCGATAGAGCATGAACAGGAACAGCAAATTATTTCCTCTTGGCGCTCCTTCACCTTTGGGTTCCTCAAATCATCCCAACTTAAGAGCTTCATCTCGTTTCTGGTATCTATCCCGTGAAGAAAGCGAATATTTACAATATCACGGGGGTAAACCGTGGCAATCCTTTTTGTAGCAACATACATTACCTCTAAACCTGATGAAATCCTTTCCAAGACCTTCAAGTCAACAGTATTATTGTCATAAACTCTTCGGTTATTTCCATCCGTGGAGTATTCAACATAGTCAAGAGGAGTAACCGGTACTATGAACTCAGTTCTCAAAAGAACTTTCCCAGATTTGTGCTCACTCTTCCAAACACGCACGCCATCCTTGTTGTATACTAGTTGGCATGAGTTCTCATTTGGGTTGCTCAACAGACATTCGAAACTAACTTCGCTCAATTTTCCCGCAAGTCTCATAAACATCTCCTTCCTCATACTCTTCAGCTGTCCCTGGTGCTCTTTGTTTGCAATTCTCATATCGTACAGTTGAATCGAATCGTGATGAATCCTCATGCTCTTCAAATGTTTACCCAAAGCAAGCCTGGAGCTCTCTAACTCCTCAAACTTGAACCTCAAGCTATCTTCTTTACGAGCTTTCTTCTGTTTGGTGGACCCTTTGCTCTCGAGCAGAGCCCTAATATTAGCGTTCCCAAAGGAGTAATCTGGGTGCTGGAAGGGCTTTTCAACGCCCTGCCTGCCCTCCGTCTCAGTCTCGTTGACGGGTTCCCCCGAAGTTGCCGAACTCTCCAGAAGTTCGGAGTCCATTGGAAAAATCTCAAATAGACTCTTAAACTTCTCTTCGGCCGGAAAGTTTTCGTCAAAGTAATACCTCCCATCAAAGTCCCCCATTTGGGTCTTGGTGGTATCTTCTGAAATATAAATGCTATTTAGCAAAATAGAGGAGAAGTTCAGCTTCGATTGAGGGTCTATTTTGGTAACTCCCAGGTCTACGCCAGAGTTATGGGAGTTTGCAATGTATTTATTTCGCTTTCTCCTTGAATAAAAGCTACTTCTGGACAGTCTCCTAAAGGAAAAACGTCTGGGGGATGAAGACGGAAACAATGCCGAGTGAGACTTTTCGAGCCTCCCCCTCGCTCTCTTCGAAGTGAAGAACCACTTCAGTCTCGAAATCTTGAGCTTGAATTTTCTTCTTGACGAAATTCTCCCCGGGGTCTCTTCCCCATTATCTGACTCATAATCATCCTCCCCGAAGGTTTCACAGGAAGCTTCGTCGGACAATTCGTCGAGACCTCGAAGCTCCCGCCTCCGTCTATACTCTACTCCTTCCGAAAACCCTAGATGGACGGAAGCCCCAATATCAGGCTCCCCTGCCTCCAAAAAGTCAAGTTTATCTTCCGGCTTCGATGAACCCATGTCGTTCTGAAGCCGATTCAGTTCCCAATCGAACCTAGAGCCTAACTTGATCTCTTTAAAAGTTAAACCAAACCAGACATTTACAATAAATCACTAGAGAGCTCTCATACGGTTCAATAAATAAAAGTTCCAAGAAAATTAATATCTCGAAAGCTGACTTTCCCCTTTCTTTCGACTCCTTTGCTGCAAACCTAAAATACGACTTTCTCTCGTGTTGGTACTTCCAGTCCTATCAAGCTTTGCTAGCCTATACAGGAAGAAAACCTTGCTCTGCAAGAAATCTGAGCCTTTAGAACGGCCTTTTTGCTTCAAAACCAAATTCCAAAATCCAAAAATATCTCCCGATCCGTTTTGGTCAATTTCTTGATTTTTGGCTCCTACCCTCATAAATAGTCTTGTCCGACATTAGGATTTTGGCGCATGTTGTGCCCCAAGGCGCCACAGCCTTCCGGATACAAATTGCCAAATATTGATTTGATGCTGCGGGAACCAAAGGGAAAGAGAATTGCGCGTAACTGGAGGTGAATAGTCAACTGGAGTCCAAACAGAGAACTCAGAAATTTTCTAAATATTTACGAGTTTAAGAAAGCTACAGTAACATTTGTACACATTCCTCCTTAGATAACGTGAATATAAATTGACTTTTTCCTCGGTCTAGAGAAAAAATGTGCGTGCACATGCAAGGTGGTGGTTGGCGCCAACACATTATAAAGATGACGAATCCGCAGCAGGCAAAGTCATCAAAGAATCTCCATTTCCGCTTCTCTGTCCTGGTCAGCATTCTGAGTACTAATAAAAATCACTGATGCAAAAGAGCGTCTATTAGTGCCTTTAGAAAGGGCCCTGATAGCGTTGCTGCTGACGAAGTCAAAAGGAGGGGTCCTGACCTTCCTGTCCAAGTCAAGGGAAAGGATTACGTGGCATATGTTTGAAAGGTCTATAGGAGTTTTTAAATCAAAAGGGGACTTTGGATTGCAGGTAAAGAGGATGTTTTTGTGAGGAACGTGTCTGGTAAGGGCGAGTATATTGGAAAAGAAGTTACGTCTTGAATTTCCCTTATTTGACAAGCACTGGGAAACGTCTATTTCGAAGAAAATGCCCCTCGAAATCGCTAGATTTACCTGGGGGCGTTTGATGATGAAAGGGAGTCTTGAAGAAGAAGAAATATCTATGGAAATGATGTCGCATTCCAAGGAAGAAATTGCTGAATTTAGGGCGCTTTGAGTGGTGGGTCTGACTGCCACCAAGTCGTATGGATGGTGGTTCGGTGCTGTAGAGAATAGAGCCTTGCTCCAGCTGTCAGAGGCTTCATTGCACGGGCCTCTAGACAAGGCGTTAATATACGGGACGCAGTCTGGAGAGTCAAAGATGACGGTTAGCCGTCTAAGTTGCAGAAAGTCCAACGAGATGTCCTCTTCGGACCCAAATTTCCCATTTACTTCTGGGCTGTGGCAGGAGAGACCAAGAGATAGAAAGGTATTTTTGGCCAGCGCGGGAGAGCATCCACCCTTACAATTTAAAGGTCCTTGTCTCCCTCTTGAGCTGTGCAGTTCCTGCTTGTTAACCTGGATGTACTGGACAGGAGAGATGTGACCTTCCTTTGCCAGGGCGCTCAGGATGTTTCCGGTGGTAGAATTCTTCTTGTTTCCACTTCTAATCTTGTTGCACTTTTCTACCAGGTCCAGCACATTGTTGAAGGCAATTCCAAAGTACCCGAGGTCGTATGCCCTCTGGACCAGTCTCTTGGCCTCATCCAAGCTTCCTGGCCAACTTACACAAATCTCAAAGCTCATCGGAACCCAAAACTGAGGCCTTCTTGTTAGATTTTCCTCAAATTCCCGAAGCCTTTGACTAACCCCGGAGGTAATCCACCGGGAATTTGGCGCCAACAATGATGAAATAAGAGTTTTGACTTTTTTTTTTCGCCACAAAGCAGAAACTGAGAAATATACACCAGATGACGATATTTGTCTTGTATGTACAGGCGGACTTGGAGGGAGTTGAAGAGCTGATATTTCCCGAAAACTACACTTGGTGTTTCGACATCGAACAGAGTGCTGGAAGTCTGACCAAGGAAAGGATCACCGTAGACCCCAATGAAAAAATTGAAATGGACAACAGCAGAGGAGTTGTAAACTTTGCAATGAAGTGGGAGTCTGACAAGAGACAATCGACCATTACTTGCATAAAACTCAACAACGTTTCTAGGATGAAGATCACGAACCAGGATGACGGAAAGCTCGCTCCAGTTGCCGCCTTTGACTGCAGAGGTATCAACCTAACCAAATGGAATCCGAGCTTCGGCTACACTGTCATTACCAGCTCCGGGAAGAAGTTCGAAAACGTCAACTTGTCCGAACTTGAGTGGTGCGAGTTTGATGAAAATACTAACGAATCTGTTGGAATTTACAACTTAAACAGTGAATTCAGAACCCAAAAATCCTGAAAGCCAAAACCCTTCCCTCTTTAACTCCATGCAGTTCAAAACTACTCACTGAACAAGTCCGAACTGCTGCTCTGGAGATAAAGCCTCTACCCCCTCCTCAGTCGAACACTTCCTTAATTTGCAACTCCTTTCATTCTTCCATTCCCTTCCGCGGGCCTTCAAACTCCCTGGACCCTTTGCTCCTTACCACCAAACTGATGTCCTCTTTCTCCAGGAAAATGTGGCAGTGGCGCCCGGGCTTGGCGCCAAAAAAGATCATTAAACATTGAGTAGAAATCTATTGAAAAAACAGTTAATTAGCTGTGAACGGCAAAAAAGAAAAAAAAAAAAAGAAATCTTTCAAGGGAGAGAAACCTGCAAATTTGCGAACTCAAGGGCCGAACAACTAGAAAGAAAAGTGGGGTTCTACTGGCCTGGCCAACTGGAAGGACTGGAGGCGTCTCTGGAGGAAACTTGGCTTTTCTTCTCATCTTTTTGTCCAGGGCCCTAGAACGGGGATTTGGGGGCTTTTATGGGCCTTAATACTGAAACCCTCCGTCCAAGCCTACCTGCGTGGCCTGCAATTGTAATGAAAAAGGAGAGAGTCAGGCTCGTCTTACTGTGTTGACTCAAACCGCCAAGATAAAGAATAACATGGAAAATGGGGAAGGGTATATTCAGAAGGTCGGAATGAAAGAGGCAAGAGTGTCCAGGACGCAGTACCTCTTCTTCCAGGTGTACAATAACACCAAGAAGTGCTGCTGGAACGTCTCCGTGCCCAGGGAATGTATTGGATTCTCCAGAATCCTGCTGGAATACCCCTACAGCTACTTCCTGCCACTCTTGTCATCTTTTCAGTGCATCCTAACGATCCTTGTTTGCCACATCACCTCGTCTGCACTGTCCCACCTCCCTTATTATAAGCTTTTCCTCCCATTCAACTACTTCCTCACCATTTACTCTCCTGAGAAGTACATTTATATGTTCGGGCTGCTGCTTTCATGGGTTTTCTTCGTGCTGTCCATCCCGATGCTCTACCACCTCCTGTTCTACCACCTCCCCCAGCCACTTGAGGTCTGGGTCACTCCAAGGTACTCCAGAATCGCGCCCATTGTCCCAGACACTGACCACTCTCCTGATACTTCTGTTCAAGCCGGAGGAGAGTATTCCGATCAAGATGATCGGCTGCCAGGTATTGGAAAGGCCCTTAGGAGACATGAACGCCGTCTCGTGGAGGAGTATTGTCTGGAGAAAGAGGGCTCAGGGGCTGAAGACTTTGAGACAAATTGTCTCGGTTCCGACAGTACTGTCAGAGTCAAACAAGGAGTTTTCCACCGAGCCATTGCAACCTGGACCTTGCGGGTGACATTCATCTCTCTCTCCCTGGCAGTATTCTTCGGCTTCTCGGCCCTCATCTTTCCCTTTGGTCTCAACCTCCGCAGACTCTTCTTTGGAGAGTTCACCTCTCCCGGCGTTCTATTCCATGTTGCCAGCTTCATCCTCGGAATCTCCCCCAGCAGCCTTTTCAGTCTATTTGCCTTTATTCATTCCATCCTCATATCTGCATACGTGTTTGCTTATAGGAGGCCCGTGATCTCCAGGCTCTCCCGTTTTCTAAAGATTGGCTGCTCTGTGTGCATGGTTATCACGGTTCTCGTCAAGTCCATTTCCACCTTCATCCTGTCGCGCTATTGCATGAACAAGCTCAGAAGTGCAAGACTGTTCAATGATAACTACCCGAATCTTAACTCTTTTCTGGCAGATTTCAATATTAAGATGAGGGCGAACCACTCGTTTTATATTAGAATGGCCCTCACTAGCGGCTCCCAGTACTTCTTTCTCTTTATAATCATGGTATTTGTGTCTAGCTACTCACTGGATATCCACCAGCTCCACCTCTCTTCTATTAATGCTTTCAAGTCCACAGAAGACCCGGAATCCTACTCTTTAATAAAAAGAGGAGGCGATATCATTTCTTATAACGACGATAAGGATAGTATTCCATGTTGACTTTTTTTTCAAGCTAATAAAAGAAGGAGATTGGATCTTCGCTCCTCTTATATCAAACGGACAATATACGGCTATACCTCTCATTACTTTTATCTACGGCCGCTTTCATATTTTTACGGACATTTCGCGGGTCACGTTATAAGCGATCGTTTCTGCCCACCTAGAGGCAGGGGAGGAATGTGGCTCAGACTGGTTCTCTCCCTCCAGGAGGCCGGCCTGCTGCCGCCCAAAAGCAAGTACAAAAGAAAGGGACAGGACCTTCAAACTCTGATCTCTCGGGACTCCACGGACCCGCTCCTTTTGGAGGCCTCCGTCCTTATAACCGATCTCGGAGCGGGCGAGAGCCGAAACAGCGGGCGGCGCACAGCTCCCGAAGGAGCTCACCTCCGAATCACACACGATATCAAGAGGCACTCTACAGGGGAATGTCGGAGCCGTCAGCCCCAAAAGGTACCGGCGGGGCGCCCCCACCAGGAAGCGCGGGCCGCATGGGCCAGAGTGGTGCAATGGGGTGCACCGCATGCACCACGCGCGCTCTACGATTCAGAGATAGGAAACATGGTAGGATTATATAAAATAGGGTGTTCTAATACACAAGTTCGCAAATTAATGATTTTTCTGTGGGACCCTTGTTTTCCGGATTGGCTTTGGGCCCTGGAAGGCCCGGACGAGTCTACCCTCAGTAATCGTTTATCACCCGGACTGTCTCTCCGGAGATAATGTCTCCGAAACCGATAAGTCTCCAGTGCTTGTCAACTCTCCTAGAAATGGCGAGCTTATCTCCGACGCTGCAACAGACGGGCGATGAGAGCTGGAAGGTGGCGAGGTCGTCTCTTATCTTGGTGACCCTACCCCCAGTGGTGGTGGAACCGATATTGACCATGAGTAGCTCTCCCTCTCTGAGCTTGGAGACCTTGGCCTGAGCCTTGGAGCCGTCGTGGGCGCGAACTCCTAGGAGTCTCCTCATGCGGTATAGGGTTATGTTGATGGAGTCATAGATCTCCGGGAGAAACCCAGGGTGGCCGAGGACTTGGCCGGAAAGACGGTTGGCTCTGGTGAGAGTAGGGTCGATCTTGGTTCCGACTCCTATGAGTCCCCCCGAAACAGCATACTCCAGGTCATTGTGCTCAGCAAAGAGACTCACTATCTTGGAGCGAATGGGTCTGCAGGTGAACTCTCCGTCCGCGTCCTTGTTATAGATTCCTGGCCTAACCTCGATTTCATCGCCAACCTTCAGGACGCCCTTGATGATGGACCCTCCTGCGACGCCTCCTCTCATGTTTTGAGCGTCCTCTCCGGGCTTATTCACGTCAAAGGACCTTATAATGATCATCCTCGGGGATGACGTGAAGTCCCGGATCGGAACGGGGATCTGGGTGCAGATGTACTCGCAAAGTACGTCAATATTGAACTTCAAAACGGCCGAAATGGGAATGATAGGGGCGTCCTGAGCGGAGGTTCCCGCAACAAAGTCCTTGATCTGTTTGTACTGCTCTTGGGCCTGGGCCTCCTTGATCAGTTCCACCTTATTTTGGAGAATGATGATATGCTTGAGCTTCATGATTTCAACCGCCGCCAGGTGCTCCGAGGTCTGGGGCTGCGGACACGTCTCGTTTCCTGCCACAAGGAGGAGAGCGGCGTCCATGACCGCCGCCCCGTTAAGCATTGTGGACATAAGAATATCGTGTCCGGGACAGTCTACAAACGACACGTGACGGAGAAGCTGCATCTTGTGATTGCAGGACGGGACTTCACACATAGGCTCGTCTTCCTTGTTCGAACCGTAGCTCCGGTAGCATTTGGGAGGTGGGCAGTTGGGATTTGTGCACTTATAGATCTTGGCGTTGGCATATCCCAACTTGATCGTGATATTTCTCTCCTTTTCGTCCTTGAACCGGACAGTCTGCACTCCGGAGACTGCCCGTACCACAGTGGATTTCCCGTGAGCTACGTGTCCAATCGTCCCTAGATTGATGGTCGCTTGGCGAGAAATGACCTCTGGAGTGATTGGAGTGAGCTTGGTTAAGTCCAGGTTCTTAACGTCTTGCTTGGACAGGTGATCGCTAGACATGATTGACTATTTGGCTCTCTTCCCTTAAAAACGAGCTCAAAGACTAATTTACTTGACTAGATAGTTTTTCAAGCCTTGGTTTCAAGAATCTATTTTTTATAGAGCGTGACCTGAAAATTGAAAACGTGCTCTCGAACTCTGGACGATCTTACCTCAGAAACTTGCCTATCCAGAGACTGCTTGCCTTCTTTTCGCATAAATCCAGTTTCCCAAAATCCTCTCGTACAACTCAGCCCTTGGCTTTTCCTTCCACTTTTCCGTAATCTCCAACCTTGGTACTTGTTCTGGTTTTCTAGGTTCCATTTCCGGCCTTGCCGCCCAAATTAATCCCCGTCTCGATAATTTTGGCGCCAACATGGCTGGTCAAGGTGAGAGGCATGCTACATGTTTGAAGGAGCGGGAAGACCTACTTGAGTAAGCTCTAGTGCCCAAGTTTAAGATGGCCTGAGTGCTAACTCCGGGAGTGAAGCCCTATGGTGCCAGCTCTGACCGAAACCCTGGAGAGGTGCAGAACGTGGGGAGTTTGTGGTAAGAAGAAAAAAGGTATTGAAGGGGGGCTTGGAATGAAAGAAGTGAATTGGGGAATGGCTTTCGCACGTTACGTGGATCCAGGTCTCCATTTAATTGGCGAGAGGAATAACCGAGTAAGGCACTACTTGAGATTCGGTCCGAAATGAAGCTCTGCTCGATCTTGCTGTTCTGGGGATTAGTGATCGTGCTAATTGATTTCTCTTCAAGTACGCAAATAGGTAGAGGAGTGGATTTAGGGCTGAAGAGAAAGAGTGTCCCGAACGTGGTTTACTTCGACCCTTTACTTACAAAGGAATGTATAGACGTTATCAGATGCTACCACTTTTTTGTAGGTGTGCTTTATGAAGTAATTTCCACGTCCAACTGCCTGTCCGAGGAAACCGATGTTGAAGTGAGGACTCAGCTTTCAAGAAGACTTTCTGAGTTGAACTATTATGGGAACTTCTTGGCGGAGGCCGTAGTTGAGAAGGGAGGAAATGCAACATTTTTTGAAAACCTTCACGAGCTTCCTAAAAGAAAGGCATCATTTAGAAGTATATGTCATCAGCTCAGGCTCATCAACGCGAAGGAAACGTATTTTGTGGGGAAAGTCGTCCTGCGCAGGCTCTTGAGGGCACTCTCGGAGCTAAAGAAGTCCTTTATCGCCAATGAGACCCACTTGGAAAGCTCACCTTTGATCTCGAGCTTCAGAAACAAAGTGGTATTCATTTTGAATCTAACTTACGAGATTGTCGGTAGCTCCCTCTCTGAACTTTGTAAACTTGAAGAACAGCTTTCTAGAAAGGAAAGCGTCCACGTTTTGACCAAAGACCCGGAAATCGGCAGGGAAGTTAGAGAATTCAGACAAGTGTTTAAGATCCAGCTCCAGCAATTGGTCGAGCTCAGACTCTTTCTTGGATCCAACTTTCAAAGCCTTGCAAGCAGCCTGGAAGACCTCGAATCTAGTAGTAGAATACCCCCAAAGTACTAGTTACGTCACGGGGAAAGTTGAATAGTTACTCACTCCCCCCACTAGATAATTAAGACTCCTTTAGACTCAAAAGATTGCCTCTTTACGGGAATTATAGTTAGTAGGAAACCTAAATGCCTAAAACTGCAACTAGACTACTCTTAAAGATCATTCAGATTGATTCATCCGCTGAGTATTCCCACCCCCAACAAGTCTGTCCCCGTATGGCGGATCTGCGATTTCTCCTATCTTAATTACCCTCTTGTGTGGCTTTTTGAGTGCATTTGCTGAATGCCCGGATTTGGCGCCATTTGTCATTACACAGTATCAAAAACACATTGGTTGATGCAGAACACATGAACACAAATATCCACAAAAACGACAGTACACGATTTTCACGAACTGGAGGCCAGAAAATGCGCTGTATACTGATGTAATTCAACTATTACTCTTCAATATGCGCTGAGCCTGTACTCCTGACCTGTAGGTGTAATTATGAAAAAAAATGATCAAAGTTAGTGTATATTCGACGAGGATACACTTAATTTTGCCAAAACTTCGTGTGGCCATTACTCAAATTGCCACTTTATCTTCAATCTTGGTCTTCGAAAAAAAAAACGGAAGCACAACAAAATAGATGAACGGTTGTTTTGTTTCGAGCAGTTTCCATTCGATTTGGAACGTAACCACGAACTTATAACGCAAAAACAGAGGGTTCAGCCTTGTATTTGTATTTTTGGCTATATTGCCATTTTTAAATTTGTAGGTTGGCGCGACTTCACGGATCTACCGAGAATGATCTGTAGGAACCTTGGAAAACCTCACATTTCCCAGAATCTTCCTGCCGGCTCGAATCCGCAAATTAGTCCTCATTCAGTGCACAAAATGATTTATTTATTATTTCCATGTTTTGCCTTTACATGAGCTGGAGAATCGACGAGAAGGGTTCGTAACATCCAATCGGAGGTGGGTTGTGAGTTGTTTAGTAGTCAATGTGAATGCAAATTAGCCAATATCTAGTGAATGTATTCTAAACCGGGAGTGGACTCCAATTTAGACTCACGGAGATTATTTGAACTTGAAATCGAAATGAACATTAGGGAAATTACTACAAAATATACCGACAAAATATACCGGACGACAAAAAGTGATTTAAATTCCTGCCATTGTCGAAAGTAAGGATGCAGACTCAAACTTAAAACTATTTCATAACTTTGGACCCTGAAAACCGTATATTATTGTGACCTCGAAACCGAATGCAACCACATATAATGCTCGCATTTGACTAATAAGTGCGCGGGCCAACATTTATAGCTATTTTTATTGGAAACCTTGACTGAGCGAATTTCATACTTTTGTCCTCGAATAGCTTGTTTTCCATTTGTTTTTTTTAGAATTTCTTAATTTCTAATCTAAAGTAGTGATGTGTGCGAATTTTTTTCCGGCCTTGAACTAGTTTCTTTGGATATTACTAGTAACGAATGTGATGACCTACCAGTGACGCAAATTTACCTTGTTTCTCTTAAGAGCCATTACCTAAGATGTGCCATATTTTCAACCATGAATTTATTCGTTTCACAGATTGGGCAATACTGGACTTCTGAAATCAACGACCAGAGGTTGTGAGAAATTGCCTAAACTGGACCTTAAAGCCGTGCTTATTAGAAGATTTCATTCAGGTATGTATTTGAATCAAACTCCCTCATTTTTTTCACTATACCTCTTAACTTAGGTAACATTTCCGTTTCTATAAATAAAGAGAATGCAAAGGAAAAGATGAATGCAGTTACCTTTTTTATTTAGTCCCCCCAACCAAAACTAAATCAAAACTAGTCTAGCGCCAAATAAGAATTGCATGTAAAATTGTGGCCAAGGTTTGGAAATGTGTTTAAAAATGAATTTTGTATTTATATACCAATTCCTACTATTATTAGGGGTATTTCGTAAGAATTCAAGGGAAACCCCCTCCTCTGTAATTTAAAATAGCCTAATTAAAGTTGAAACTGTTTATTTGGAACTGAACAAGAGCAAATAGAAACCCTGGAAACCGGAATTAATGAAGCGCCAAGATTACCAACTACTGGAAATGCCAAAGCTCCAAAGCATATTACTCATGCTATGGCATCTTCTTTGCTAAATAACTTGAATATCAAGGACTGAAAAATCTCAAGTTTACAAGATGCCCTAAATAACCCATTATTTTGTCTCTACAAATATTTCTATCGTAACTGCAAAAAAAAAAGTATGAAGATATTTAGATTGTTAGGGAGTGTGAATCTTTGGGTAGGTTTAAAAGCTTGATTGCTGGATGTAGCAAATTAGTGAAAAGGCTGAAATCAACAAGTAAAGCCCAAACTATTATGTTAGAAAACCTCCACAAATGACACCCTTCTTTTGTTTTTTGGAGATATTGAAGAGATCATGGACTAGTTCGTACTAAGAGTTTGAAATTACAGGTGAATCCCGCACAGGGCTTACTTTTGCTGATTTACTTAGTTAATGGGAACACTCAAAACTATTGGCCATATTCCAGAGTCTCATTAAATATTCCATTGAACCTTCCACAACAGAAGTTTAGGACAAAAGATACATAAACATGAGTTGTATTAAAAAAGTCGGAACTACAAATTTAAGACACTTAAAACACTCAAAATATTTAAAACCTATATCCACTCAAAGCAAGCAGAAGTAACCACTAAAATGAATGATTGTACCAGCTTTTGGTTAACAACTCCATAGATATCAAAAGCAGTTGCCGCCCCAGAAATAATCAATTTAATACCTTATTTTCCAGATCTGAGAGTGTAACCGCTTACCAAATTTAATATTCCATATCTCAAATGCAACAATTTACTTTCCGGCTATATCTAGAAAAGTAACTTGAGTCTGTGTCGTCTCCCCGCTGTGTCGTCTCCCCGCAGTTTAATCTAATAATAATGACTGTTAATTTTAGATGTTTCAGTTGTGAGTCTTGGAAATAGTTGTCTGAGATGGAATCAAATCTATTTTTTGTAATTATTTCAGGCCTTATTTTGGCCTTAATCATTGAGAGTAGAGTCTCGCTTTCCACTTTGGATGAGTTTTCTGCAATTAAATTAAGATCGACGCAGCCGAAGGAATTTCCTTTACAAAATCTACTGGAAGAGTTTGGGGTTTCTTCATTGACTCCTTATACTAAGATTATTACTGACAAAGGATATGGAAGAGATGATCCCTCCGTCACTTCCGTTTTTGGGACCCTATTGTCTACCGATTTCTCCGCAAGAAGTGAATTATCACCCCAAGAAAAGTCGCACTATCAAAATGTCTTCGGAGTCGAATGCAACGAAGATGTGATCAGCTTCATCCTTGTTGTCTTGGCAAAAATGTACTCATCGTATCTAAAATTCAGGTACGAGCTTTCGAACTTAGAATCTAGGTATCAAAGGTGCCAAAGATACGGACCTCTCATGAGTAGAGTTAAACATTGCAAGGATGTTAGAGATAAATATCACTCTATCAGAAGAACTTCTAATGATGCTAAGTCTCAAATAGGTTTGTACATCAAGAAACTTTCTGGTTGTGTACGAGAAATTTCAACTGCTCTTTTTAGAATAGGCACCTTTAATGTATCAGAGCCTGATGGTACTAGCCAAGTCGAATGTACAGAAAAGGATCTCTTAGCATCTATATCAGCTACATTCCTCATTTCCCTTTACATAGAATTTCTAACTTTAGTCAAGAGTGGACTTGAGTCTGAAATCCAAAGTAATTGTGGTGCAAAGTGTCACTGTAAAAAGAAAAAGCTATGTAGAAGATTAAATGATAACCTCTCAACAACAGAAAATCTTATTATAAGATTAGGTGAGGATTTAAATAATAACGAGGAAAAGAAAAAATCCTGCCTTAATTACCTACTTACTACCAAAGGTTCAATTTCAAATACAGGAGTAGAGTGTGATCCAGATGAGAACCCTTGCCCTTATTTAATTGATTCTCAATCAACGAGACTCTAAAGTTTAAGTTGTGAAAATAGTAAAATCTGAGGCCCCCATAGATCGTGCTTTCTGTAATAAAGTATTTTGGTATGGGCCGAAAGTAATCTTTGTCTTAAAAACTGAATATACATTTTTTTGCAGTTTTACTTTTGCTGGAGGTTGAAATTCCTTATTATTTCGGAGATGAAATTTGTATTTGAGCATGGAAAGCCAGGATAATGTTGTTTCCCACTCATTTTAGGTAGCTCTCAGATTAAAAAAAAAATGAAAATAGTCACTACCTCGAAGATATTGATTTCTTAACTTTGCTTTACAAAAATCTACTTCTGTGGAAATTATTGCTATTAAAACTCAATTAGTTATGAGTATCTCAAACTTTCCAGCTGTTAGACACGCCTTAATCTACTACTAGTTTGTTCACAATGCAGTCGCGAAATCCCCACATTTTTGGGTGGAATTTGGAGTGAAGCTAAGATCCGGTAAACTTGGAACTCTTCATGTCGCATATAAGTACCCCAATTACCTTTAACCATACCCCTTGGAACTCATTGCGGTGCCAAATCTTACCTCTAAATTTATATTATTTAAATGAAATATCGTTAAATTTTCACGCTGAAAGTGATTATGTGGCAAGGTAACCTGATATATTACATAATAATTACCTTCCTCTGTTCTTGCTCAGTTTTTTTGTATACATTTCATCATTTCCGAGTTTATTTAATAAAGAATTGCATTCCTTTGGCGGCCTATTATTTAAAGATTTACTTGCATTAAAATTGATAGAGGTCTGAATCTACTAAAAAAAAAAAGCCTAAAATGAAAAGTTTTCGGATTTCGCTTTGTATGATATTTATACTTTTGTTTGATGAATTCTTTTTTAGTTTTCAAGCTAGCTTTTTAGAGTTAAAATCTGGAACAAATACCAAGTCAACCGGAACAAGATCTAATACAAGCTTTGTGGAAAGAACGACATCTGGAAGTTCGAGGCCTGTAGAGGTTGAAGCAGATACTGATACAGACGCTACAACTGAAACTGAAACTGAAACTGAAACTGAAACCGAAACTGAAACTGAAACTGATCTTGAAAAGCAGACAAAAAATGGAGAGGCGATTCAAATTGGAATAAAAGAAAGTGATAAAGAATACTCAGAAGAAAGTCAGGAAAGTGATAGTGACTCTGTAAGAGCCGAGGGCTTTCATATAAAAAGTGGTTCTGAAAAAAGCAACCCTTACTGTAAAAGAAAAGTGGGGTTCGATCTCTTTTTAGTGGGCTCATCTGAGAACCTAGTTAAATTTCTTCTTTATGAATCGAAAGTGAGAGGAATAGATGCAACAGTTACTGGATGCAGGGTTGTTGCTAATGCATATTTGAGACAAAGATTCACTTCAAATATCAAGTATAAGGATGGATTTGTTGTTAACAGGAGAGAGCTCCTTGAAATGTTGGCCAAGTTCTTGAGAAAAAATGCCTTACAGGACAAATTAGGAACTGAACTACCAGATGAAGACCCAAATCCAGAAGATTTGGGAGTTTTGTTAGATGACGACTCTTTGCTTGGGCTTCCTGACTTTCCTGCCTCGGCTCCGTCTACTAGACATGGATCTACAGCCTCTCGCAGCCTTGGATCTGGTTCTGAGTCTCAATTACGGTACCCTGCTATATCTAGACCTCCCAGAACGCCCAAAACTTCACCTCTAAGTGAGTCTACCGGGTCCACAGTGAACTTGGAGACGTCAAAAAGTAACATACAAACTCCAAGTATTGAGTCTATTTCAAGTTATGGTCAAGCAACTGAAGTTTTACCACCATATGAAAATATCGAACCCTTCAGAGAAAGTTCGGAGGCCCAAAATCTTGACTTAAGTGCTAGAAGAATCTTTTCAGTGAGTGAATTAGAAAAAGAATTGAAGGAACGGGATCCCTGGAAAAGCCTCATCTCGATGATTATGTACGAACCTGCTAGGAGATCTTCATTGATCTATGATGAGAAGAAATGTATTAAGACAACAAGAGTTACAGGTAGAATTCTTGCTTACTTAATAGAAGTAAGTTGCAAATTTCGCCGGGCTTTGTATGAATACAACAAAAAGGCATGTAGCAGCAAAAATAAATTGGTTAAAGTTCTGAATGGATGCTATAAGCTACTTAAAGCCATAAAACGTTACAATAACGCATACTTCAAATTCAAATACGACCTTGTGGATGCAATTGTAGGCATCACGAAGTGCTCCCTTGCAAAAAACAACTTTCTTTCAAAAACTATCCCAATAGTATTTGAAAGCTACGAGCAGATTAGAATTCAATGTACTCTAATTGAATATTACTTAACATTTGACTTCCAACTATTCATTTCTTTCATTCTTGAAACATTTAAATCCGCAATAGAAAAAACAGAACAGATTATTTCCAGCAAATGTAATTCAATATGCCCTACCAAATGCATGAAGAGGCCGCCAGTTTGCTTGTGCTTTGAAGATACACTTAATCTTTTAATTGGAGACAAGGTAAATTTGGAGGCCCTCAATTCAAGAATAAATACCAGAATTACCCAATGCAGAAATTATCTGCTACATAACAACAGATTCTCTTCTGTTATTCCAGAAGGAGCTGAATATATAAATGCATCGGGTCACCCTCGAGAAGTCCCAAATTTCCCAAATATACTGGTCGTTCAGTTCCCACGGATTTTCAACATGAATCTTGAATATCTCAGTGTCATAAAATCTAAACTCCTTGAGACCGTACTCACTTCTCAAAAAAATCCGAATGCACCTGAAAATAGTGAAACTAATGAGAATTTCACAAAAAATCGAAATCCAACCTCTGCTCCAGGCTCAAATAAACCCGAAATCAAAGTTTCATGGGTTTAGTGTCAAATATGATCAATGTAATCAATTTTTAGTGTCTACTGGCCACGTCCAGGTAAACTTGAATATACAAATAATTAACTTGATTTATATTTTGTGTGAGTTACTAGGAAACCTTCTACCTAGTGAATATTTATTCCACCCCCACACATTTAATTTGTATAGTCTACTGTTCGGCCATGTGAGCACACATAGAATACTAAATACAAACTTCAAACTTTGAAAATTTAGAAACATTATTCTGGTCAAAATAAGTATTTTTCAATACAACAAAATAAATTCAAATCAAAAGAAAAAAAAAATATGCTTGTGTTGTACTTCTTTTTGAATTTATTATTTCTCCTAAATTACCACTACTTCAGTGACTTCCAAGGAACAGTAATCCAAGGAAAAAGTCTTCTTAATCTTCAAGCGACTAATGAGCCACAAGTAGGTAGAAAGGATGCAACAATAATGGTAAACGAATGTAGTATTGACACCATTAACCTAATTTTGGGGAAAGACCAATCAAACAAATTATTAGTCGCCGCATATACGTGCTATGTTCAGGACCTAGAAGCTACCTTCAAAAGATGTAAAAGGAGGTGTTCTCTCTCGAAAAGACTAGGAAGGTGTAGAGGAATTGCCGAAAGATTAGAACAAGCAAAGTTAAAACTCCAAGATTACAGGAACGAGCAACAAAAATGGACAGAGCGCTTGACTTTCTGTATTGAATGCAGAATATTAACTGAATATAAATTGATTCTTAGTAAGGGAGGAAATATAAAAAAGGTCAAAATCAGTTCTTCTAATAGCGCCGACGATCCTGCATATACTCCTAAAAACTTAGTTACCTCATTACTCGGTAGAGACATGGCTACAATAGAAGTGTTGTATATCACTTCAAGTAGTCAAATATACAAACAGATTGAGAAGGATCTGTGCAAAAGTTCAAGTAAGTCATTATGCAAATGTGCAAGGAAATCTCTGAAAAATATAAACGAGAACAAGTCAACGCTACAAGGTGTGGTCGCTAGGAATGATGAATATCACAGAAGATGGTTAAGTTTTTATGGTAAAAATGGAAAAATTCCGAAACCGGATGCTGCTCTTGAAGGTATTAGTGAAAAGTGCTTGGGGGTGGAAGAGTTAAACAGAAAGGTACAAGCGGAGGCAGATGGAGAATACAATCCATCTTTTGCTCCAGAAGAGCTCGCAACAGCTTTATGAACGTATATGAGGAACTCAATACCAGTTTATATAAGTTAATCAGATTTCCCAGATGAAGTTTGTACTAAACTTACCGATGCAAATGTGTTAAACCAATCAAATCCGCTTCAAGTTTGCTTCAAAAGTGAATTTGAAGCCATTGGTTGGTCTTTCATGCATTCTCCATGTGTGGCTACGCAGATATTTGGTGAGATTGCATTTAAAGATTAAATAACGAGCAAGTGATTTTTTTCCGCAAGTCAACTAATCGATATGGATAGGGACGAAACGGGGTTTAAAATACCGATAATTCTCACCACACTCCGGAAAAATATCAAGATTTGAAATGTGTGACCTTGGTATTCTAAAACTGAGAGGGATTATACGAAGACATTGTTGTGACCAATTAGCACGACGGAAATTGTTATTTAGAATTTGTATGGATGAGACCAAAAATTTGTTTGCCTTGGCGGAAAACAAAAGAGCCAAAATTTAGATGAGGAGGAGTTCTTTTTCGCTAATATTGGAATTTTAATTAGACCTAAATTCGACTAATTTTAATTTACTCTAATAAAATCTATTTGTGGGTTTTACTTTGATATTTTGACGATCGAGCGCTGTAGCGCGACTCGAATATTTTTAATTCATATTCGGGTATCTGGCAAATCCGTAGAATAGCACTCCTTCTCAAATGAGCATTTCATTACAGTCATCTTCGTTCAATAGTTAGAACTATTGGCTATATATCAAGTGTGGCTTATATTTCCACTTAAATCAAGTGGAATAAAGCTAAAATTTGATATTGGCACTATAAATATGGGAATATTTTTATCCCTTGCATCAATTACTGTATTTTTGTTGTCAACTAAACTCCAGGTGAAACCAAAGATAGAAGAAGTATCCCTAATAAAATCTACAGAGGTCTATATTCCATCAAACTTTTTTTTCCCGAACCCTTTATTTCCCGGAAAACAGGGCAAGCAATACCGAGAATTTCTCTCTCAATATAGAATAGATACTGGGTTTGATATTGAAAAAGAATGCTCGAGGCGTATGAAAAAACAGCTTAGAAATCATTTGAAGCTTGCTCTAAGACTCTACTATGATTACAAAGGTAGAACATCTAGCTTGAGAAAAAAGTCAGACTCTCGTGAAAACCAAGAAAAAATGAGTCATAATTATAAAATATGTTTAGAGATTGAAAATAATTTGGAGAAACTACTTTCGCAAATGTTTAGATGTATCTTGGCTAACGTCACTCGAAATTATAAGAATCTCAAAATCCGCTCAAATCGCTATAACTACACGATAACTTCTTGTGCCTATTACTCAGCAATGAAGAAGATTGAGGATTTTATTTTGGAATCACTTGAAACTACGCTTTTGCACTTTACTTATTTAAGGGATTACCGGGAAAAGGTCTCTGAAGCGGAATTTAAAAACCCAAACTGTTCTAGTTTGAGTTTTTCAATACAAGTCATAAAATCCTCTATTATTACCGAAACATCAAGACGTTCACGATATAAGAAAAATAAGAAGAAATGCAAGTCCTTTATTCGAAGTAGATTTCTCAAAAATTAAAATTTCATTTCAAACCAACTACCTTCACAAATAACTGCTAAATGAGTGGAATTTGTATGTTTACCTATTATTTGTGCGAGTTCAATTGCTACTCAAAAGGATGAGTTTATCTAGAATCTATATGGATTCCTCTGGACCTTTGTTTCTAAAGGGAAAATAATTTGGATGCTGATAAAAGATAATAAATATTAATTTATACAATGTTAAGATAGAAGTCTCTATGTTCACTAAAAGTCCACCGAAAGATGGTATCTTTAAAAACAAGCTTTAGAGTTCCGAGTATCTCAAACTTGAAAAGAAGTCCACTTTTTTGCCGACAATTTTAATATATGGTGATTCGTAAATGTAATTGATTATTTAGTTGTTGCTTTAACTCAATCTGCATAGAGTTTTCGCCAGCAATAAGTGGAATACGTCTCAAGTTTGCATTCGTTACCTTCTAAAGGAGTTATAAGCTCACCATTTTTGTGGGTCAATTTATTAAGGTTTAATATACTTGTTATTTGAAATTCTGGACTTTAATCGAATAATCACAAGATGAAAATATTTTAAATGGTGAATTTCAAAAAATAAATGGCCAGTTTTAAAAAGGGATTCTTTAAAAGAATAAGCAGTTGCTAGTATGTTGGATTTACTCGTATCAAACAATCAAAAACTTCAATTTCGCGTTACTGATTGAAAATTGGGCAGAAACAAATACTTTTGATTCTCGGAGACTTTGAATCCAAAATCCTCAATATTACATAGTAATGAAATGAAAGAATATCCCCAAATCAACCAGAATTCATTTGTCGATGCAGTATTAACAAATTACACAGTTTATGGGTTAAACCAATTTTAACTTTCCGAATTGCGTATTAAATTACATATATTTTGAGTTTAGTATGTTTTCAAATTTTTTTTGGCGGTCTGAGTTTATCTAAATTTCTAAAATAAGATATATTACATGTGCATTTTATGATTTGTGATCCAGATTTATTTCACCTGGAGTTTTTGCTATAATCATAATTTTTAGATTGAAGCTTCGAAGCAAATGAAATTTGCAACATGCTTCATAAATTTCCCCCCCCGCTTGGATTAGATTCAGGATCTAAATTTAACAACAATAACTAAGACCCCCAATATTGTGAAGTCTTTATGAATAGATCGAACTGATTCCTCCACCATCCTCTGCCTTACTCCCAATGTGAAACTCCGAACTATGCATTTTAAATTTTATGTTCGAACCCAACTTTGAATGAGTAGTTCTTCATGGTTTTGATTCAAATTTGTCATGGAATATTCACTTTTATTTGATATTTTATTTTATACTTGTTAAAGATGGTATGCACATTACAGAAAAAAGTTTGGCACGATGCTAGATTACACATTAAATGATTTATTGGAGCTTTGTGAGACTAAAGTCTATAATAATATGGTAACAATTTCGAATTTGAAATACCATCCGGTTTTCTTGGGTTAACTCACCTCTACATACTGCAAAAACCTGTCCAGTTATTTAACTAGCTTTACTTTTGTGTGTACCTCGTCTCTGTGTGCATTTATATACTTTAATCCATAATTTATGTGAACAGGTCCAGCACATCTTCTGGTTGTTTTAATATAATTTATCTTTTATGGAAAAATGAAATTCTCTCGTATTTTCTATCTGTTATCAACGGTATTTTGCCTCGTTTATTACTACTTGGATGGCAGTATTAAATATAATGGGCTGCTTGAAGTGTCAATGATTAAAGCAACTGCGGTCCAAAACGAAGAAAGCGAACAATCAATTGACTTAGGATCGGGTAACTTCCATGGTGACCAAGGAGGCGATATTTATTCATATCTCCAAGGATTTGGACTTAAGTATGGCTTGGAGCTCGAAAAGAAATGCAGTAAAAAAGAAATGAAAAATATAAGCAAAAGATTGAGAGGGTTGTTGACTAAATTAATGATTCATAATGGAAAATACAAAAAATTAGAGGAAAATAACTCAAGAACTCAATCACAAGTGCCCCACAGTTCAAGAGAAATGGCCAGTGAATTTAAAGCATTGCTCAGTACTCAAGCCAAAGTCAGAAAACTCCTTGAAGAGTTATTTGAATGTATTTTAGCTTTATTGGCACCCAAATATTCAACTAGGTCTGAAATACCTAATAATTTGGATTGTAATAAAAGGATGTACTTATATTATTCAGCTCTTTCAACAGAAAGCAAAATTTTAATAAAACTATTGAAAAAAACGCTCAAAGAAGTGGAGAAACTCGCCAATGAATGTCTCAGATCATCTCATCTCCCCGTGGTTCGTTGTAATTTCTATAAACATTCAATTGGTTCTGTTCAAACTTCCATTAAACTCCAAGAAAAGATTTTAAAGGACTCAAAAGATAAAAAGAAAGTATGCAAACCTTATATCGTAAAGGGGTTGCGAAAGTTATTAGCTACACGTAATAATAGACTATCCGAATCCCGGGAAACTGTCTCTTATTCTGGGTCTGACTCCAGTTTAAGTTCTTCAACCTCTCTTGAATTCGACACGCGACTTTAGCCCAACGTTAAGAATTATATATTTCATTAACATTTTAAATTAAGAACCTGCAGTCATACTTTCTCCATAAAATTTAGAAAGCTAAAACGAAACCTTATTAGCAACTTAAGTACTTTCCCCTTTTATGTGAAAATGCAAATGAATAATTTAATATTGTTAAGTTTCAATTGTTTCTCTGCTTTTGAGCTATTACCTGCATCTTTTCGTGATTACTGTTTGGGTTTGTCACTCCCAAATACAACTTTTATATTTTAATACACTCAACAACTCTTCTTTTAACAACCTCCTACCACAAGCTATTCGTAAATAATACATATTTTAAAATCAAATGAATCAAGTTTCATATATTTTTCTATTACTATTTATTGTATACCAGTTGAGGATTCAGAAAAAAACAAGCAGTTATATTTTTACTTTCAACTTGAGTTTTTAAAGAGTATAAACAGTGATCAAGAGTTTAAAATGTTGTTAGTCGAATTAACGGAGAAAATTCAACATTTAGTTCTGCTGATACTAGAGAAGGCTGCAGTCTAGAAAATCAAAGTATATCCTGAGTTTTTCTAGAAAAAAAAAATGAAGGGCAAACAACTGAAGAATTTTGGGTACCTTTTACAATGTTAATAACTTTGTGGTAAGTATAAAAAGAGATATTTAACTTGATTGTCCAGAAAACCGAATAAATGAGTTGCGTGTTATATACTTAAAAAAGGGACTTCTCCATGAAATTTAGAGGAAACCTAATAGTGCCAATAAGCTCAAAATAAAACTTCTACTAACGAAACATGTTCAAAAGGGTACAAAAATTACTCTGTTTTCAAATGAGCGAGATTTTCCGGATTTTTGTATTATTTTCTGTAAATATTTGCCTACATGTCAAGAACGTACAATTTCTTTATCTTTCTATGCTTGATAATAGTGGAATTTGTTATTCGTTTTATGGAAGCGTTTGAACATAAAAAAGTGAGTTTCATAATAACATAATTTACGGGAATTACAAAAAAAAAATAATGACTTTTATCAGTTTTATGGATTCGATATACTCGAAGTCAACAGACTAGAAAGGTCAAAGCTTGGTAAACTTAACTTTTTAATTATCAAGTATACCTATTCGGTTGTTGAGATAAGCAAAAAACATACATCAAAAGGTAAACCCAATAGATTTGATACAACTTTAATTTCTCTGGAATTTAACAGAGAAAAAAAAAACTGAAAATGATTCTTTTGTGAATGAGTAAAAGAGGACCCCAAATATCAAGATTGAGAGGCATTCATTTTGGATTTTCTCTTCTCCGGACAACTTTCTAACCGAGTTGAAGGATGTTTTTATTTGAAAAAGTTAAACTAGAAANNAAAAAAAAAAAAAAAAATAAAAAAAAAAAAAAAAAAAAAAAAAAAAAAAAAAAAAAAGTCAAAGCCTATTAAAATTTAACCTTAATTTCTCAAAACCATTACTTTGGACAATTCTAGAGCAGAATTATTTAATTATCCAAAGTATTAGGCTCATTAAATATTGACTTTTTCATGAGGTATTTATTGACATGAAAATTTGCTTTATTGATTCCAAAATGTGAATCCGAATTATAAAAGCGTTCTTTTCATTTGTTACCACCTCAAATTGTTCGGGTAACCATTAAAAAAATTGCCAATATTTTCTTGCGAAATTTTGAGATTGAACTAATTATGGTTTTGCTGTGTTTGAAAGTACTTCATATTCCTGTTCTGCTCCATATGACTAACAATTTTTTACATTTTTGAAATAAAGAGTTTGAAAATACAACCATCGCAACAAATTGAAAAAATATCTCAATATCTCTTTTCATGCAGTCTATTAACTCTGGTTTATTTAGACAGATGATACAATTTTTTTTTTTTCAAAAAATAGAATCTGCTAATAGATTTGGTTATTATACTAACAAAAACACAAAATAAAACCCCAGAGTTTTGACAGCAATCTCTCTTAATAACTTGAGAAAAGAGATAGTTAAACATGCAACGAAATCATCACAAATCGTTACTATTCAATATTCAATTTTATTGAAATTGAAAAATTCTCCTACTAATCCTCTTGTTAAATGAAAGTAATGTATTTGCATGAATAAGGTGATTAATAACCAACTTTTTAATTTCAATCTTCCAGGAGAATGAAATTGTTCATATTCGTGAATCTCCCAAATTATAAACTAATTCTCACTTTAAAATAAGGCAAGTAGGCGCACACTTCCTCAACAAAGTGCATTATTTTTAGATATCTCATTCTTCTTATTAACAAATATATGAACAGAAGACGAGGAAAATAAAGACGGAATATTTTTCGGTCTTAATAGGTTGATTAGCTTGGAAATTTTTTGGTTCTATTCCGGGCTGCTTTATTTCTAAAATTCAAAAAAAAGGTTAAATTAATTTATTCAAAGAAATCCCCACAACTGGTCACCTTAAATTTTAAGACAGAAAACAAGAATAACACATTCAATTATTCTAGCGACCATTTGAAATCATTCACAAAATTTGTGCACATTTGTGCACATTTTTGGTGCACCCGCTAATATTTCTTTTGAGCCTAATAAATATGAAATCTAAAAATATACATGTACTGTCTCGAGATAATAAGATGTATTTATTTATTAGAAAATCAGGACCACTTTATTTATTCTAGTTTAAATTTCAGAATTTGAGTTTTGTATTTGAATGAGTAACCAATTATGAGGTCGAATCCTACAATCTACCTATTTCCCACTTTCTTCTTTTTTGTCATTGGCCACTCCAATTTTTTTTGCAATAAAGAGGCAAATGAAATAAAAGATATCTCCTTTTTAAAGGCAGTTGGAGGTGTTGGCACTGGGGGCTCTTCCCAAGATCGGTTCCAAAGAAGGATTGGGACATGTCTCTTTCCAGGGAATCAAGGGGGTAATTTAAGTGAATTCATTTCAAGATATGGGTACAATGAAGGGGGAATGAGATACTGCGGAAAAAGTGAATTAGATTCCCTTCTTTCGCGACTGAAAGTTGCCGTTCCTAAATACTATTCTCTTCTCGGTAAAAACACTTACTTCAACGATTTAGAGAAAAAGGAAACGAAAAATGAACAAGAGAAAATCGACTTAGGAAATTATCGCTCCGCCACGTACCAACAATTTTTGAGTGCTGGAAGAGAACTCCAGGAGTTATTGGATCTCATATTTGGGTGTCTTTTATCGACTGTGTTACAGAAATTCCGTGGGAAACACGTCAGACACAATAGAGTTGGTTGCAGTATGGCTCTGGTGGTCTATTCAGAAGTCTTGAAAACAACCAGCAAGTATATACTCAAAATCTTAAAGGAGACAGCCAAACAAGTGAGTGCTAGATATCCCAAGTGTTTGAAGAACTCTAGAGGAGCAGACCTTGTTGAGTGCAAGTGCTTGGGTTTCTCCTCACAGGAAGTTTCTGCTTCTATCAAGGAACAAAAGGAAGTTAAAGAAATCTGTAAGAAGGATTTAAAGAAGTGCAAGAGATATATAACTTCTAAGGCTTCTGGATCTGGATCATCTTTTGGACCTGGATCATCTTCTGGATTTGGATCATCTTCTGGACCTGGATCATCTTTTGGACCTGGACCGTCTTCTGGACCTGGACCGTCTTCTGGACCCGGACCGTCTTCTGGACCTGGAACATCTTCTGGACCTGGAACATCTTCTGGTGGAGGGCAGGGAGGTGGTTCCCAACTTGCCCCTCCAACAGATTACGACCAGGAATCTGGCTCTTCCCCGCCACCTAGCCCTCCTCCAACAGATTACGACCAGGAATCCGGCTCTTCCCCGCCACCTAGCCCTCCTCCAACAGATTACGACCAGGAATCCGGCTCTTCCCCACCACCTGCCCTTCCCCCTACAGATTACGACCAGGAATCCGGCTCTACCCCGCCACCTACCCTTCCCCCAACAGATTACGACCAGGAATCCGGCTCTTCCCCGCCACCTACCCTTCCCCCAACAGATTACGACCAGGAATCCGGCTCTTCCCCACCACCTGCCCTTCCCCCTGCAGATTATAGCGGGATGGGTTCTGGCGGCCCACCACCATCACCGACAGGATCACCTAAAAGTATCATGAAAAGAGGCGGTTCTGGAGGTTCCGGTAGAAAAAAAGTTAGATTCTCCGGTGCTGATGAAGAAATAGTTTAAACTGGAATTGCACATTTGAATTCCCTTGGAACTTGTTTTTGAGCATCCATTTCATGTTTAAAGGGTGAAAACATGGTAGTTTTATCGTGTCAGCCCATTTAAGTTCTAAAATTTTGCGGTTGTTGAAATATGGCTATTTGAAATTATTGGATTTGTGTCATGTTATTTGCCTTACGTGGCAAATTCGATATAATCTGTGCTCTTCAAAATCAGATGTTTGCAGAGTTCAAGACATAATGTGGCTTATGTCATTGACGACTGTTTTTTGTCTCAAGTAGATCTTAAGTAGGCGGGAGCTTTAAGCATAATTTCAATTTATTTTTGTAGGGTTTGCGGCTCACCTTTGTTGGGGAGGAAGTGGGTGTATGTGCAATTTTAGCTGGTCTTATTTTGTATTATGGTTGATAGTGTATACGTCTGTAGGGTAATTGGAAGATCCAGATTTTGTGTGTTTGGTTGGGTATATATTTACGAGGCGTGGAATTCACACTTTGCACCTCGGTGTGAGTGGAATGCATGCACCACATCACACAGTTTAAGCTTGAAAGAAAAATCTGACACTTCATTGTTTAAACAGAAATTTGATTTCGGGTTTTTTAAAAATGAATTCGAGAATAATTACTTTATTATGCATTTCTATCTTACTTGAAACCGTGAATTACAGTCCGAGTTTCGATTTAACGATATCTAACTCATTTATTAAGCTCAAGGCCTCTTACAACCTTCGCGATGGCCAAAATGGTGATGGAGATGATGGAGTTTCACCCCAATTACTTTCTTTAAAAATCAATTCTTCTCCTCCTCCTTCCCCGGGGGGTAGACCAAGAAGTAGACCCCCAGTTAGAACTCCCGGAGGACCTCGCAGAAGGATGCCTTCTTGGCCACCGGTAAGGACCCAAACGCAAAGAATGAGACTCTCTGAGTCGAATGCCAATGGAGAAGATGAAGTGGATGGTGTTTATTATGCAACAAAAGTCATGGTGCGAGACTATGACCCAGAAAATGGAGTAGATTCGGATTCAGATACTGATCAAAGTCCCCCTAGTTCTCCAGTTCCCATGAAAATGGCAGTTTCATTTATTCCTAAAACATCTCCAGAAATGATAACTAAATTTAGAGACCGCAGGGAAAGAGCCGAAAGAAGGTTGGAATCAAAAATAAGACGTGGAAATTTGAGTGCTTTATTGAGAAATCCAAATTTATATACACATCTGTTATTCTTAAATTTGGAGACTTTCATCCAATTTTTGTTGCTTTATTTTGATAAGCGTGGAGGCGGTATGCCTTCTTTAACAAATCCGCAACGAATACAAAGTCTAAGCTACCCAGTTGGAGCAGGTCCTAGTGGCAGTGTTCCCTTTACGCAATCTATGGTTTGGATCAATTCTCAAGTTTCAAGCTTAAGAGATAATTTGAGAGGGGAATTTGCTAGTAAGTATGGAGTTGAGTGTAGTCTTGAGCTTTTAAGTCAATTGTCTCGAGAAATTAGAAACACATATATGGAAATCTCAAGATTAGAAAAAGAGTTTACTTTGGTTTCAGATCCAACCAAAGGGAAAGTCGATAATCGAGGATTGAAAATACAGAATTTTTACAAAAGTTTAAAGGATATAAAGGCAAAGGAGAGGAGTCTTGTAACGCAGTTTCTTGATTGTTACATGGGCTATTTCGAAGGACCACAACATCCCGATAGCCGCAAAACAAGAAGAGAAATGTGTACATTGGCTGATTTACTTCTACTTCAATTCTTCTTAACTCTTCTTAGAGGGCTACTGAGAATACATAACGGAGTTCTTGCACCACTGAGAGCCACTACCCAAAGACTTGATCAACTAAGTGAAAAACCCGTTTTAACTAAGGAGGAAACTCGTGAAAAGGAAGATCTCGGAGTCAAACTTTTGGGCTACACGGAGTTGAGAGTTGAAAATGAGCTTGTTGGCGCTCTTGAAGATTTAGTTCAGAAATTTATGGCTTTCTGTAGTGCTTACTTAAAATGGGGCGAAGATGACGTGACAAGACTGTGATTTTGAGATAATGGGTATTATGACATGGTGAACTATAATCCAAAATTCCGGGTTCTTCCATTAAAGAATAAATTTAATGTGGAATTACGATGTTTGAAGAGAAATTAATGGGTATTTACCCGTATGTGTCCGTCCTTACTAAAGGAATGAAAATGGTTGTTCACTATTCTCATTTAATTGGAGTTATTGCAACTTTCAGGAAAAAAAGTGGCTACTAACTTCTTGCTATTTCGACTAACGATCTTTATTGTTAGATTGATCACTTAGAAATTAATTTAATTTTTATTCATATTTTCTTTCGTTTCGGCCATTGCCTAGTAATTGCATATTTTATATACTATTACATTTGTGGCGAGCGCATGCCAATGCGAATTGGGATCTTAATATCTGCTTCTAAAAGTGCCTTCACTAATCTAGTTCGTAGAAATACATCAAAATGATAAATATTGACTAAGTAGTCAAAAATTACGATTTTATTCCGAATAATTGGAGAAAGTGCACTGTTTATGAATGGCATTTTATTAAATCCGTAATAATTTTTAATTGTTGAGGCAAATGTGAGGATGAGTGAGTTCCACATGAACAGAAATGTTCCGAGTGTATATTAAATGTATAAGAGTGAAAGTTCAATTCCAGTTTTGAACAACTGGGTGAGTCGTAATGCCACTTTTACAGTAATAACTGCATCCTCAGGAGTGGTCACACGTGTGCGGTCAATGTATTACTGAATAAATGCAGATTATTAGCAACTACAAAAAAAGTTAATAACTACTTGGAGAGTTTGACTAAATGAAGACGAGAGAATTTTTCTTAAACATCTCTATCTTAATATTTGCACTATTTGTTTCTGTTTCAATCAACAGAATTGAGACGGAAATAGAAAGTTGCCCCATCTACTTTGGCCTTTCTTTAATGGAAGAAAGAGCACAGAATTCCGAATCAAATGATGGCTCTATCAGTGGATATGAAGGGGGTTCTGATGAAGAGGGCGGATCAAATTCCAAAGGTGTCCCTCTTGGTCCAGACTCTCGAAATAGTAAAAAGAAGAAAAAGAAAAAAAGATATTCTCGAATTCTTGGCTTCTTTAGAAAAGGTGGAAAAGGGAGAAAAAATGAGCCTCGTACCAGTGCTAAGGCTAATGACGATTTGGAAACTCAAAACCCACCAGATAATCCTGATTCTGATTCAGAAGTACCTGTATGGCCTCGAAAAAAGCCTCGCAAAAGAGCTACTCTAAAAAGTTTAATGACGGATCCAACTCACCAAGTTGGATTTTTCCTTGGTGAAGTTAGGAAAAAGGTCGAGAAAATGGGGTCCAGTGGTAAACAACAATTAGGTGGCTTATTAAAGCGAAGAAACGCTATTAAAACTCGTTCAGAATCAAACTCTATTTACGATGTAAGCGCGATAGCTAGTAGCTTTATTTCCAGAGAAACTGGTGGACAGGAACTTATTGTGGAATCCAATTTATTACTTGGATTTTCTATTGATGGTGAGTCCATCAGAGCCTCTCCTGCTGAAAGTAGAAAAAGATTAATGAAGGAGTTCTCGAACGTGGAAGACCAAAGGTATCGATCTACAAGGCCTTCTCTACTTAAAATATTCTCTGATAAATACTCCGAAAGGTGTACCAAGGACTTACTGAAATCCTTGCCTAGACAGTATTATTCGTCATTCTTGGATTATCTATCGGCTGAATCAGTATACAATAGCATGCTGGACCCTCGTAAAACTACTGTTGAACAAAGGGAAACAGGTTTCATAGCAGCCTATTCAAACTTGAAGGCAGTGACCTCATTAGTGAGATCCATTACCGTGCAGTATATTAACTGCTTCTTACTCAGTTACCTAACCCTAACCCTAAATAATGTTCGCATGCCATCTCACAGCAACCCAGAACCATGTTCTCCAGCTCAACTAGTTAAATTAATACATCTTAAATATACCTTGGCTGCAATGGTACTCTTACTTGAAACTGTTTTAAATATAAGACAAGGGGAACAAGGGGAACAAGGGGAACTAGAACGCCTGACTCAAAATGAAGAGTCTAACGAGGAAGAACAAGCCAGAAGTCGAGTGTTAATTGAGAGTCTTGATGACCTCAAGGAATTAGTAATTAAAGCAGAGGAAGCATCCGAACATAGACGCTCCGTTGATTCTAAAATCGAGGAATGTCTGGCTTTCATCGAAGGTGGTAAGAGAAGAGTCAGCACTGAAGCGACAAGATTTTAGTGTTAAATACTTTAAGTCATAAAAGTAGATCATGTGTAACTAGTTAGACTTAATAAAAATTCCGAGTGCCTTACAAGTGAGTCTATTGACAAATGATCTTGAAGGCTGGGGGAAAACAAGGTACAGTATTCAATCAAGCTTTCAGAAAAGAGAAACTCATAACCCCCCAAATTTAGTGATTAGGATTCAACTCGTGCCATATTAGTTGAAGGAACTGATAAAATTTTGAATATTCTGATCCGAGGAGAAGCTATTGCAAATCTCGCCCAGGTAGGGCTGAAAGGCTATCTTGACCAACTTTAGATGCTCGGAGTCTCTTATGCATTCCAGGAAGCTGCATGCACGTAGATTGGCAGTGGTGGACCCATTTTTGGATATGCCACCTGGGCTTAGAATTTGGAGGATTTCCGTGCGGTTGGGATAAACTGCCCCTGGGGAGAAGTTGGATGCAGTTAGAAGCCTGTGGTAGTTGATTTCGAACTCGTCCTGAATCTGATTTTGGGATTCTAGACTAAGCTCCGAGAGAAACGCTGAGTTTTCAGACCCATCCGGCGGGGGAGCTTCCGAGTTCCTCCTCTGGAAGTTCGGATCATCTGAGAGGCTGATTGCGTTGTAGAGGAGGTAAACCGACTTGAATGCTTCCAACACGAAATCACCGTGTTTCTCTTGATCTCGATCCAGCTCCGAAACAAGTTTGTTAAGCGCAATGAAGATTGTGTATCTGATTGCTGGAGAGAGTGTGGCCTTGAGCAAAGTGGGGAAGACAACCTTACTGAAGAATAACGAAGAGAGTCCGCTCTGCAGGGTGTCTAGGACGTTCAGGAACGACGCTTCTTGCATTTCACCCATGGGTTTCTTAATTATAACTATTGAGAAGACCCCTACAACCTGGAGAATCGTCTGGTGATCTCCAACTCTGTTCCATTCCTGGGACTTAGAAAGGAGCAGGTTGGCGAGCGCAGTCAAGTACTGTGAATACCACTGGAATGGCAGGAATCTGACAATGTCTCGAAGAAACTCAAACGAAAGATTTGTCTGGAACCTCCGGTGGCTCAGACAAAACTGGAAACGCTCGAAAACCTGCTTCAGATGGCTGGAAATTGTCTGCTCAAACAGATGGTGGCGCCTGAAGAATGAACTACAGAGCCTGACGATTCCAGGTACTACCGAGGCTGGCCCATGCCAGATCTTTGCATCAATTAGATGAATGAAGAGCTTGTCATAGAGGTCGTTACTGGTGGATAGAGTGTCCAATCGGAGGGCCAAAAGTTGGAGGGAGTAGGGGATAAAGTCGGACAAGTTCTTCTCTAAAATCCCAATAAGCACCGGTAGAACTAGAGAATCCAGTCTCTCGCATTCTGTGGAGTTTCGGATGCATATTCCGAGCAACTCAAATAAATAGTGATTAAAAGATGGATTTTTGGGATTTTCAATGGCCAGTTTTGTGCAGTCGATAATTGTGGGGGCTAGGGACGGAATCAGATCAGATCCGAGCTTTCCCTGGTACGCCAAAAGCCGCATCATGCATCTCGGAACAAACTCACTCTCTGTGGAGCCGCTTCCCATTTTATCCCCGCCAGAGCTGACCTTTTTTAGCATTGGATGCAGAACATTCCCCAATATCTGGAAACAGAGGTTCCGCGTTTCGGCTGGAGCCAGCTTAAAAAGAGATCCCTGACTTGCTGAGGGCATCTGGACACCTAGTAGGGCTCCTCCGGACCTTGAAGACTCTGCACAGCTACCGGTTGTCGGGACGGTCCTCTGTGTAAGAATCCTCTCGAAACCAAGGAGGATCATCATCTCCTCGATGCATGAGGTTTGGTCGGAAAGCCAGCAATAGGACTGCTGAAGGATATCCAGGGAAGCAGCATTGCTGAAGTGGTTCTTGAAGACAATCAAGTACTTTAAGGCGCAACAGCGCATCAAGGGAGAGTTGGTGAAGGCTTTGATATATGTTTCGTAAAATCCAACTATGTCAATACCGGTTTCGAGGTTTGTGACTCCACCAATCTTCGAAAATGACCTGACAGAGAGACAAATGAAAAGGAAGACAGAGGCCTCTCTTGAAATGTCCGAGTTGCTGACACAGTATTTAAAGTGCCTACCGTTGTTCGGATTGCGCTCTTCCCAGCTGTAGACGGAGTGTTGCTGCTGGCTATCAGTAGGTATGCTCCCCAGCAGACTAATAATCAAATTTCCCAACAGTCCACTCAGCTTTGTGTAGTAGAACTTGCCCAAGTTTTTGATGCATTCCAGGGCAGCGGAACGCTTGGAGGTGGAATCGCAAACATCATTAATATCCCAGAGATACTTGTATATAAAATCTTTGGGAGCTTCCTCAATCATACTCAGATCATTTAGGTCCAGAAACGTGCACGGAATCAGAATTTTCTCCACTAGGTGGTCCAGGACCCCGGAATCCAAAAAGGCATTGTCGGACCACTGGGTAGCGGAGAGAGATCCAACTAAACGGAGCCCTTCATCTATTAGAGAGGACCTGGAACTGGAGAGATCCTGGCTGCAATCCAGAGAACCCTGTTCAAGAGAGACCATCTTCGTGAGTAGAATGGCGACTGTAGAGAGAGATTTTCTTGAATATATGTCAAATGGTTCTTGATATCTGTCCGAATAAATCCTCAGATTCTCGAAGATTTGACTCTTAATGTTCAAGCATAGAATAAGTTGTTCCTCTGAATCCACCAGGCCCGGAGTGGTCTCCATTTCCAGAATTCCCTGGAAGGACTCCATAAACTGGGCAATCCTGTCTTCAAAAAATTCGGGGATATCGCAACAGTGCAGAATGTAAAAAAGCTGGCAGGTAATTAAACAAATCCTCATAACTGAAACCCTACTCTGGAGGTCCTGAACAACCGGGAGACGCCTTACCAAACTCTGGGACGAGTAGATAAACATCTTGTACATGGGTTCGCAAACCACCTTCAGAACCTCTTTCAACTCGAGGAGAATCCTGTTCGAGGACTCGACGTATCTGTATTTGTCAAGGACAAGCTTAGTCATAGAGAGCGTGCTCTCATACTGTTGTAGTCTGGAAACCATTGCAGCTAAGTCATTACCCATAAACAATCCATTGTTACTCAGCAAGTCTGTCTGTTCATCCGGGAGGAACTTCACAATGTTGGACAATAAATCCTCCCAGTACGTCGGAAAGTCACGGACAGAAATATACAAGAGCATTTCCCCGATCTGGGACCGAATAATCTCGGGAGACCCCATGTAGATTTGGACAATGTTTTGCTTGATGAGGTCTCTGTCGGGTTTACTCATTCCACCATGCTCCCAGTCAATATCCCACTTACGCTTGACCAGATTCTTAAGATAAATGCATCCAACTTGTCTAATATGTAACTCAATTTCGCCTTTGGTAATAATGGTTAGCAAGGCCTCTACGAATCCTGGAGCTCCCTCTTTCATACTGAGAGAGCTCTCCGCCAACTTCACATCTCCGGGGTTAGCACTAGCGCTCAAACCCAGAAGATTCACCACTTCTTCCATACTGAAAGTGGCTTTTTTCAGTCGAGTTTTCTATTTTCAAGAGCTGGTCCTTCCAGGAACTTTCCTCGTCACCACCTCCGATTTCCCAAACTTGAGAGTGACGAGGAGACCTCTGTCACTTCCAAAACCTTCGAGTTTCAACCAACCTTACTAGAGTTTTTTGAGAAAAAGTTCGGTCGACGATTTTATTTGGATTTTTCTATTAATCCTCTTTAATCAAACTCCCAATACCGGCGCAATAGTTTTCTCGATACAAATGTGGGGCGGGCGCCCTGATGCATTTTTGGGAATAACGTGATGCAAATCTAGGAAGTTAATTTTACAACGATGTGAAAAGGGATGGGAGCGGAAGTCTTAGGGAAATAGAGAGACTTTTTATAAAATAAGGAAAACTAGAACTTGACTTGTCACATCTAAGAGAGTACCTTTGCGTATACCTCAGAATCCGCCAGATCCTCTTCCAAGCACGAGACTATTGGAACTGTAGACTGGCAAGAGCTCAAGCGAATTCTGGTGGTGAAGTTGTCCAGGTGACTGTTTTGCCATGAATAGGCCTGTGACAACGATACCAAACAGTACAATGGCAGTGATAATGAGAAACTTGGCGGAAATACTAACCAACTTGAAAAGCTGCGCGTTTATTGATTGGTCTACTAAGGGAGCAGTCAAGAGCAAAGAGTGTATGGCGGCCAAAACCGTCGACTGCACTCCGGAGGGACTGAACTTAATGGTGGTGTATAATGCGTTGGCAAAGGGAATCACACAGAAGATATGGAAGACTCCATGACAGAGCGTGAATGCCGAAACAAAGTCACTAAAGGACTTTACTGGGATTTCGTGGATCATGTAAGTGCACAATGTCAGCCCAAATGAAGCCATTGAAAGCACTGCAAAACAATAAACCTGGAAAACCACGGGAGAGACCATTTTGGAGGTTAGTGAGAGTAGGATGGACACGGCTAATGATAAAGCTGACTCGAGTGACAACGAATACAGCTCCCACCACTCGACATCATGAATTGTGTCATTAATTAGTATCCATTTGTGGAAGTTGTTGCTCGTTTGAACATAGTAAATAATCCAGTACGGAATCAGCAAGAACCAGAATACGTGCTTTTCGTCAGTAATGAAGTTTATAACTCGTGAAAAGCCGTCTTCAACATCCTGCATGTTAACTGAGAGGTTCTGACTCTGGCTGGGGCAATTAAAAAGTTTGTCTTCGGCGATGCGGTATCCATAGGGTATCAAGATGAGTAAAACTACCAAGTTCAAGCTGTAGATGTAGATATAATTTGTTTCCTTCCATTTGTCATTTGTCGTCGACTGATCTTTAAATAGAAATTCTAAAATTGAGATGAAGCTTACTCTGGTGAGAAATAAGCTCAAGCACTTTCCGATATTAAAGAAACAAATTTCATTCCAACCACAAAAGTCAAAATTGGGTTCGCCTCTCTTGGAACATAGTTCCGCATTATTTACCACCACGATGTTCAGGTTATAGTAGAGACTAGTAGAACTAGATTGCAATGCACAACAAGTCAGGAACAAAAACAGCGTGACTCCCAATTCAGCGTACTTGATCCCTGTATTTGGCCCCTTTTCCGGGTTTTTCCAAGACCGGAGAATTTGTCCCCTTTTATCTTCCTGTTCAAGGTCAAATTCGCCGAGGTCAAGATTACCTCTCGGAATCGCCTCTGTCTCCCCTTTGTGTATGCTGTTCATAACATCAGTAGACTCGTCCTGTAGTAAAATGTTGTCGTAAATTGATTCTTTATTAATGCTGTATCCCTTGGCCTCTCTCCCAGAGTACCTCAAAATGTTGAACTTCAAAAAGTGAAATTCGAGTAATGAATCCATAGAAACAACCAATAGAATCACAAGTACTGAGCTCAACATTATTTTTAGAGAGTACTTTATGGAAGTTTTCCTGCATTTCAGGTCCGAAACCAATCCCAATCCAAAACTGAATAATACTTCAACAGCCAACATTATTAGATGAAATTTGGGTCTCAGGTGGTCACTGACCACCAATAATGGCCAAATCATTGTAATGCACGAGCTGGCCCAAGAAGAAATCACAATCATAACCATTACATGAAACCTTGAATTTTTTTCGGGCAAATCAGAGCCTCCCTTGCTCTCTAGCAAGGAAGTACCATCCATTTTTCTTCATCTCAAGCAGAAAGTTAGACTAAATTGATTCAATGGCCGTGGAGTGTTGTTTAATTCCATGCACTGGTGCATGCACCCATAACAGGTTCCTGAAATCCGTGCTCAAATGAAATATTGTAAAAAGGATTAAAACTCCGACGGGGCCAGCATTCTCAGTTGCGTTTGTATTCGTGTTCTTTATTTCCTGCCCTCCCCATGCAACTCCTTCCCAGTCAGCCACTACTTTATCGGGTTTTTGCGCTTTAACGAGAATTATGTGTTACCGCCAAACTACGCTATAAAAGGCGCCACATGCCAGGCCTAAATAAAATTCTTTAATTTACAAGGGCTGCTTTGGAAGTCAAACCAAAAATAAATGCGGAAAATTCACGATTTTGAGCATTTTAATGTTTCTGATGGCTTCCTGTTTGACTTTCAACTGTGTGTGAAAACCCGTTGGCTTAGAACGTTAGGCTGGAAGAGTCTAGAGAACCAAGCAGCATGGAGGCGTGCAAGCACTGTACCTTTCCTTTGCGAAAAAAACCCATAAAATCTCGGATTATTTAATTTAGTTTTCAACTTAAAGTCAAATTCTAAATATCTTGCTATTTGAAACATTAGAGGTGGATAATTAATTATACAGAATGACCTACATACCGCCAAAACAACCCGCCTTCCGAGGGTTTAAAATAGTTTAAAGCAAAACACAAACAAAATAAGGGCCGGATAAAAGTAAAAGAAAATAGGAGATTTTGGACGGGAAAAATAAAGTAAAAGGGGGGTTCATGTGTTGAAGAAAATTGATTTAGTATTGTCCCGAAATATTCAAGTTAAAGAAGTCGGATAGTCTCTGTAATTTGCAAAGGAAAGTAGGGTGAATACAACAATAGTGCGAGAAGGCTCGAAGGTCGGAGAGGTTGTGAGAAGGCGGATTTCAGGGAGGAGACTAAAAGGCAAGACCCAGAGGTGCTAATTTAAAGGAGAAACCCAAGCTGGATTTATGTACACAACCAACTTGAACTCTAGGGTATTGCGCGTGAAAGTTACTATCGAAAAAATTATAATTAATACTCAAATTTAGCAGAAAAAATATGGAGGTCAGAGTGGGAGGAAAGTATAGACTTGGAAGGAAGATTGGTAGTGGCTCCTTTGGAGATATATATTTGGGGACTAATGTTACAAACAGTGAGGAAGTTGCGATTAAGCTCGAAAGTGTTAAATCCAGACATCCGCAGCTTCTATACGAATCGAAGTTGTACAAAATCTTAGCAGGGGGCATTGGCGTCCCTACAGTACATTGGTATGGCATTGAAGGTGATTACAATGTCATGATTTTGGACCTCTTAGGACCATCTCTCGAGGATTTGTTCACCATTTGCAACCGGAAGTTCTCTCTGAAAACTGTTTTGATGTTGGCGGACCAAATGCTCAACAGAATTGAGTTTGTTCACTCCAAGAACTTCATCCACAGAGACATAAAGCCTGACAATTTTTTAATTGGCCGCGGAAAGAAACTCAATGTGGTTTATGTAATCGACTTTGGTCTTGCAAAAAAATACAGAGACCCCAAATCTCAGGCGCATATTCCCTATAGAGAAGGTAAAAACCTAACTGGAACAGCTCGTTATGCTTCTATTAACACTCACCTAGGCATAGAACAGAGCAGAAGAGACGACCTAGAAGCTCTGGGCTACGTCCTCATGTACTTTAATAGAGGAACTCTTCCTTGGCAGGGTCTAAAAGCTACATCAAAGAAAGACAAATACGATAAAATTATGGAACGCAAGATAGCCACACCTATTGAGACCCTCTGCAAGCATCATCCGTTCGAATTTATCACTTTTCTTAATTACTGCAGAGCTCTGCGATTTGAAGATAGACCGGATTATGCATACCTGAGGCGACTCTTTAAGGACCTCTTTTTCAGAGAGGGATACCAGTACGACTTCATTTTTGATTGGAGCTTCCTCCAGCCAGAAAAAGATAGGAGGAGAACCGGAAATTCTATCGGAGTTGGAGTGGGTGCCCCCGTTGGAGCTGCCGTTGCAAACTCCGGGGCTCTGGGACAGGTTCCCCAAAATGGAGTGGGAATGAGTCTTGGAATATCTCCTGGTAATGCGCAGGCTTCTCAATCCGCCAACCCTATCGGTCCCGGAGTTGGAGCAAGCGCTCCAATTGCCCCCGTGTCTGGGGGAACTGCCAACCAGGCAACCCCCTCTCCCTGCATAGTCGCAGGGGCTGGGGGGATTGTCCCCCCGAACTATATTCAACAGACCCCCAACTGCGTTCCAGGAGCCGGAGAGAATCCTCAAAACACCTGTCACGAGTCCCACCAGGACGAACAACGGGGAGGAGTTATAAAATAGCCAGCCCAGGACGAGGAAGCGCTGGGGTTGCCTATAGTCTTCCCAACTCCTGGTACATTTGGATCCCCCAGGTTTGCGGTCCCTAGTATTATAGCCTATGAACTTTTGTAGGCTCTCCTGACTTCGGAGGACTAGTGACCCAAAATGCGTTTTAGTCAAGGGTTAGAAGAGAAGGTGTGCCCTACGAAGGGTCCTCAAGCTCTAAGAATGATCTCCGAGCTACACTACCTTCGCCTTTTCTCGACGCCCTTGCTTCTAATTACAGTATTAATATTGCTTCCTTTTATTTTGCTATATAGCGTTTACAAAACGTAAAGTGATCTAAGTCGAATTTGTTCCTATCACAATAATAATTGATTTGCTGAAATTTTATTTACTTTAGTACGGGGTTTCTTGGGTCCTAGGCCTTCTTGGCCCGCACTCCCATCTACCTCCCTACAAACCTCCCCACCCCCCTCGAGTATGTTTCAGCGTTCTCTTCCTTCTCGCGAATCAATCCTCGAGTCGCCCTTCACGCTTTCCCGGCGTCCTGGTACGATTCCTCTGTTTAGATTGTAAATCCTCCCCACACATCCTAGGTGTACCGCCAAAACCTTCAACATTTTTGAAAAAATAGCAAGGCACCTCCCCACTTGCCGCCCGATTAATCTATGAACCCCAAATATTAGAGCAAGAGTAATCTTTACAGGCAAAGGGATTTCTTTTTGGAGGTTTTTAGCTCTTTTCGAAGAATAGAGAAAACTTTCCTGAGACAAAATTTTGGGAACCGAAATAAGGACGATAACGGAACTTCGAGAAGAAGCAAAAACAACGCCGCAATATAGAAAAAGCGTCTAAGCAGCTGAGCCCAAGTATGGACTACCAGGAGCAAGAAAGCCAAACTGGAGTTCGTTTTAACTGGAACATCTGGCCTTCGACGAAGCTCGAAGCCACTCGGGTGGAAATTCCTTTAGGGTGTTTATTTACCCCTCTTAAGGAGAGCAGTAAGCTGCAGCTCGTAGAGTATGAGCCTATTCGTTGTAGGGCCTCTGGATGCATTTTAAATCCGTATTGCCCAGTGGATTTTAGATCAAAAGTTTGGACATGTCCGTTTTCTCTTCAGAGAAACCCCTTTCCTCCTCACTATGCTGAGCACATAAGCGAGACTGTACTCCCAGCGGAGCTTATGTACCCTTCTGTAGAGTACATTCTCCCGGGAGTTCCATTGAATAGCTTGAGTCCGCCAGTTTTTATCTTTGTCATCGACACCTGTCTAATTGAGGCGGAACTGACAGAGCTCAGAGACGCCATTCAACAAGCCGTCTCTCTGATGCCCTCCGACGCTTTAGTCGGTCTTATAACCTTTGGAACTGTCTGCTGTGTGCACGAGCTTGGGTTCACCGAATGCCCCAAGTCCTATGTCTTTAGAGGTGTCAAGGACGTAACCTCGCAGCAGCTCCAGCTACAACTGGGACTGACTTCTCGTGGAGATCAACGAAGCCAGGTGGCTGATGGTTCCTCTCGCAGATTCCTGCTTCCAGTGTCTGAGTGTGAATACTCCCTCATGAATATTTTGGACGACCTGAAGCCGGACTCCTGGCCCATTCCCGCTGACACTAGACCTCAGAGATGCACTGGGGTGGCCCTGGCAGTTGCCACCGGACTTATGGAGGCCTGCTGCATCCAGCAGAGCGGAAGAATCATGCTATTCGTTGGGGGGGTCTGCACCGTTGGCCCGGGAACCGTTGTATCCCTTCCTTTGGCGGAATCTATCCGTCACCATCTGGATTTGCAGAAGAACTCGAACTCTGCTAGGCACGTACAAAAGGCCTTGAAATTCTACTCTTCTCTGGCCCAAAGGGCCGTCCAAAATGGCCACGCAGTTGATATCCTTGCCTGCTCCCTGGATCAGGTTGGACTCCATGAAATGAGAGTCCTTTGCGACCGCTCTGGAGGTCACATGGTCATGAGCGACTCCTTCAGTATGAACATTTTCAGAGATTCATTCAAGAAGATGTTTGAGCCAGATGCCTCGGGATACATCAAACAGGCATTCAACGGCCGTGTTGAAATTCTCTGCTCCAAAGATGTCAAAGTCAGTGGAGCTATAGGCGCGTGCACCAGTACTGGCAAAAAAGGTGCACAAGTGGGAGATACAATGATTGGGGAAAGTAATACATGCGAGTGGAGTTTTGGAGCCATGGATAAGAACACAACAGTTGCTTTTTATTTTGAGGTGGTAGCACAAGGAGTGAATCAAATTCCCCCAGGAAAACAGTCCTTCATACAATTTCAAACTTTGTACAACCACCCCTCGGGGCGGAAGAGACTTCGGGTTACCACTGTATCCTACCGGTATTCGGAGCCAAATATTTTGGATCTCGCTCCGGGATTTGATCAGGAGTCCGCGGCGGTTTTAATGGCAAGGCTTGCGGTCACGAAAACTGAGAGCGAAGACGGCCTGGATGTGCTTCGCTGGCTCGACAGGAAACTGATCCGGCTCGTTTCAAGGTTTGCGGATTATCAAAAGGATGATCCCAACTCCTTCCATCTTTCATCAGAGTTCAGCATCTACCCGCAGTTTATGTACCACCTCCGCAGAAGCCACTTTTTACAAACATTTAATGCCTCTCCGGATGAAACTGCGTACTACAGAACTGTTCTATTGAGGGAAAATGTCATGAACTCTCTAGTAATGATCCAACCTGCTCTGCTGCAGTACTCCTTTGATGAAGGGCCTCCCCAACCCGTGCTCCTTGACGTACAGTCCCTCAAACCCAATGTAATCCTCCTCCTTGACTCGTTTTTCCACATAGTTGTGTGGTACGGAGAAATGATCCACCAGTGGAAGGAGCAGGGATACCACGAAAACCCGGAGTACGAGAATTTCAAGAACCTTCTCCTCGCTCCTGCAGAGGACGCTAAGTCTATTCTACAGGACAGATTCCCTGTCCCAAAGTTCGTCCTCTGTCATGCAGGGGGCTCTCAAGCAAGGTTCCTGTTGGCTAAAGTAAATCCATCTGCGACTCACAACACTCTATCAGGAGCGACCTTCGACTCAGTTTCAGATGGGTCCATAGTCATCACCGATGATGTCTCTTTAAAAGTGTTTATGGAGCATCTGATCAAGCTTGCAGTGCAGTCGTAACCTATAACTTAATTATAAGACGAAACTAGAATTCTGGCTAAGGCCTCCTCAAACCGTAAACAGAACCAGGGCTAGCGTAGTTAGCAGCAGCCCAAATCCGCTCGGAATCTTTTTTGAGCTTGATGTGATTAGCTTTTCCCTCAAACAAGTACCGGGTATATTTGGGATCACCGAATAATTATAGGAGCTTATTACTTCCCTGAAATACTTGTACTTGAGAATGAGAGGCTGGCTCTGAACTTCTTCGCGAGAGAGAAACGGTACTTCTGGAGGGCAGACCTTGATTGCCTGAATACTCGAGGGCACTGTATATAGGTTATAATAATGACTCGAAATCAATGCCTTTCGGAACTGGTAGGAAGTCTCGAAGTAACTCGGACTGGGATCCAGCCTCAATCTCCGACTCCCTTCTCCCCTTTTAATGATGAAATTGTAATTAACTCTCTCACTCGGTCTTGTCTTCTCCTCCTCGAATAGGGAGTTGTCGTAGTCCTCCGCTTGTTCGTCCTCTACCACCAGGGTCACCACGTTCATGGTGTACTGATTTCTGGAGTTGAGGAGCCTGATAAGTAGTTTCCTCACCAGTATAAGGTCCTTTTTCCCGGTAGCCGCTCTTTCTCCGGAGTTATCTCTTTCTTCTGGACCGACCGAATTACTGTTTTTAGTGTCCAGTCTTGTGTATTTGACTACTGTGTCACATTTTGTTTGTTTATAGTAACCATTTCCGAGGATGGAAATAATGTGGCAGGTAGAAGAGCCCAAGTTCCCAATCTCCCTGGTATTTAGGTCTATCTTCTCTCCATTTAGTGATTTTACCGAAATAATGTACAAAAACCTGAACCGCTCCATATACATTAACTTTGTAACTAAGTAGCTGGGAGAGTTAGTCTCCACTCTAAGTACCTGATCCTTTAGCATAGGAAAAGGATGAAAGGAAGAGTGGCTTTGTTGAACTGAAACCAATTGGAAAATGTGGTTCTTATCCCCAACGTACTGTAACCTGTTGACAATTGGTCTGAGATATGGCCCCTTGTAATTTTCATGGACACTCAAAAAGAGCAAAGATGTAAGGTATGGGCTCTCTAAAGTGGATACCGAACGTGAGACATTGAATTCTACATATTCACTTTCCTCATTTAAACTGGCTGCAATTGGCTTTGTAATCTGAACTGAAATCCCCCACCAACCTTCTCTGAATCCTTCACTGGACTCCATAGTTAGAGAAATGACCCTCCCTTGGACATATTTCGTGACCTTTGGTCCTTTATTAAAGTGGAAGTTTGTCGTTCCCGGGTATTCAGAAGAGAATACCTGCACTTTTAGATCGGTACTTACAAATTCAGTAATGGATTGTGGGATTCTAAGACTAATTGTCATCATTTTGTTGTATTGATGTCCTAACATAAAGAAATGTATTATCATTGAGTAGTTTCCTTCGGAGTCAAGGAAGACAAAGGGGCCACCAATTTCTGAAATTTTCGTTTCTCTCGGATCAAAAACTTCACCATAAATGATGCTTTTGGTTATTAGCTCCTCGTCATATCCGGGTGTCTCATGATATTCTAATTCTGAAGAATAAACTTCAACTTCCCATTCTTTCCTTTTAGGTTCAAAGAGTTCCTTGTGATTTCCGGATTTTCCAGAGAATCCAACTCTCTCCACGAGCAAAATACTCTCAAGAGGGTACTCGGAGTTAATGTTTCTGAGTACAATGGAGTTTGTTCCGGATTCGAATTCAATTAATAAATTTTCCTGGAATCTCGATCTGTCATAAATTAAGGCATTGACTAGGATACTCGAATAAGCGACTCTCTTGTCCAATCCATGTTTAACAAACTGGATTCCATCCACTAGTGGTTTAATCCGGACATTATAATTACCACGGTGAACTTTCCCACTGATTTTTCCTATTTTCAGAAGTATTGGATAAGTTTCAGAGTTCGTAATTCTGCTTCTAACCTGGATTTGAATTTGGCGGATTTTGGGTAGTTTGTAGGTCCCTAAAGAGATTGGAGAGTATACAAGACTATAATTAGGTTCTTCATTTTGGATATTCGAGAGGGAAGCCTCAGAACCTTGTAGGAACTGAACCCACTCCCCAATACACTGGTTTTTGGAAGTAATGGCTTCTATGGTTGTTTGATTTAGATGTAGAAACCCAGGTTTGGAAGAGGGGACTGAACCAACCAGAACCTCAATCTTAATCTTGTCTCCCGAATTGGAATTTAGTGGAATAATTAGTTGTTTAATCCCAATCTTAAGTGGAAAGAAATCACTGAAATCACGTCCGACAATTGTCTCTAACAAACCAATTGTCAAAACTAGCTCAGGTTTGAATCTCTCAATATAACATTCATACTTGTGTCCATAGATTTGGCAAAAAGACTCACTGTATTTTTTTTTCATCTCATAACAGTTATTTGGATCTTCACAGGCTGGGAAGGTTATTCTAATTCTCAAGGGTTCAAGACTCCAAGTGGAGCTTTCCTGGAGTAAAGATTCGGAAGGATTCCAATTTGGTTTGTTTACGGTGAATGTAAGCTCTCCTCTCTGACTTGCACTATAGTATGAATCGAAAGTAGTATTGGTAATATTTAAGGGACCTATCAAGTGCCCGAGAGTACTCGAAACAGAGTCCTGAGAAACTTCAGCTAAACAATATGGAAAAGTGGGAAGATTGTTTTTTGTGCTTGTGATACTCAGATTCCAATGGCCAGAAGCCTCCTTGATTGGGTTCTGGAGGTCAAAACGGAGGATGTAACTACCATTCACAAGGTTTCCCATAACCTTCAGAACTTCGTTTCCCTTATATTCATACTCTGGGATGTCTATACATTGGCTCGAGTTTTGAGAGACTATTTCCCAACTTTGAAACCCAATAGAGGTTAATATTTCCAAGAGCTCGTTTTCGGAATCCTTAGTTAAGTCACACGCCAACCTACTCGATTTGGTTTTGTACAATTGAGATACAAAGGTAGTAAGGATTTGAGAGTTCGCGTCATCTTTATCTTTCTGGTTGGATCTAATCTCAGAATTGAGACTATCCTCGGCATCACAGTTGTTTTCCATGTCCTGGAACTTGCCTGCCTTAGCGGATGGAAGGAGTTTAAAGTTGTTCAGTTTGAAGGCTTTTGGAATGGATATGGTAATCATTGGATTGTAAAATGTACACGGTATCTGGAATTCAAAATCCACTAAGTGAGACTTTGATCCAGAGTAATGGGTATTTAAATTCGACACCACCGGGCGGTAAATGCATGCATTACATGCAATGACCTTTGAATTCACGAAAGGTACATTTTCGGATTGGTAAAAGCTCCAAAAAGTCAGAAAAAGAAAGAAATAAGATTTGTTTACGGAAGCTCTTATCACTCTCATTAATTTTTAAAATAACTCAATTCGGTATTGTTTAATTGAACTCTTTGGGGTGGATCAATGAATAGGGATGGAAAGCAAAAGAAATCTTGCGGAGGATTAGGGACAAATTCCATACCCCAGAAGATCCTAGGAAAAGTGAACCTTCGAACAATTTTTCGTAGAGAGAGGAATTTGAATTTATCCGATGGAGGGTAATAATAATGAAAGCGAGCCTCTAACGGAACTATTTCAAACGAGTTCCAACAAAACCAAGAGTACTGCCAATTCGGGAAGAAGTGACTAAAGTCGAGCAATTTTCCCACACCTTGAAATAATTTACATTCGGTGTGGTGAATACAAGTCTTCAAGTCTTGCATTTGGTAGAAAATCACGGAAAAAATTTATTAATTAAATGAACTAGCAAAAAGATTATGTAAGGATGGACTCTAACTTAAGTTGAATGTTTCTCAAGGTTTCAAGAAGCTTTTTGGAGTGATCCGGAGAGCAATCAGTCTGCAAGAAACCTAAAAAGTTACTCACAAAATTGTTTGACATTGCAATATGAGTCGAGTTGAATTTATTCGAGTCTCTGTTCTCGAGCCATTCGAGAAGAACTCCTGTTGCGCACTTCCTGATATGAAGAGCGAACAAATCTTGGTTTTTGGTGACCGGTTCTGAAGTGAAAATAGGGGACTCAAGTATACTGAGTCTATTGTAGATAAGGAGGAATGGGTCTGTCTGGGGATTGGATGTCAGAGTAGAGTCAAGGAGAGAAAGATACACTTCAAAAAGCAAGTCAAATGGGACTGACCAGCGTTTTTTCCAAAATTGAATAGAAATCTGGGTTGGAAATAAAGGATCCAAGTCTAGAGCCTTATTCTCCGCAGTTTTGGAAAGGTAGTAGTTTGAAAACTCTAGAATAGCTGTAATAGAGTAAATCTGCTGGAAAAGGTCATATTTCTCAAATATTTCTTGGTTTGATAAACCAACACTGAGATAAGTTTTTGGGGCCACAGAAAGAGAACCCAGAAATGATGACCCTGTCAAATTCAGAAGTGGGGACTGTATGAATTCGAACAATTTATAGATGGAGTCTGAGAGATCATAAATATTGCTTAATCCAAAAAAGTGGGTCAGAATTGGAAAATAGGGTCTTTCTGTGCCCTCTGGAAAAAGAGAGAAAATTATGTGATTTCCTGGAGGAAGTAGTATTTGAAGAAGGAGATCAGAGACAACGTTGCAACTTGCCTCCAGATCATCATCACTTCTTGAATGTGACGAGTTGACTTCCATTAAAGTTGCAATTATTATGAAGGGTTCAATATATGGAGTAGAGTTTATCGTTGAAAGCATCTCAGATAAAGAATAAATTCTCCTTGAAAGGCAGTTGAAAAGCTGGAAAAGAGTCGGGTTTTGTGAAACTGGGAGTTTAGAAATGTAGTTCAGAAGTGGGATTTGCAGATTATTACAGGTGGATATTATTCCATCTACAATTGAAATTGCATTTCTAAGAGAGTAATCAATACTTAGATACCCATCTGATTTATCCACATTAAAGAGCCTTGGGAAGTATCGAAGAACGTTCACTTCGGTCGAATTAAAGTTTTGTGAAAAGTAATTGATTTTGGTGATTTTCAGGGCGTAAATTCTAGAGTTGATATTTTTACAGGAAGCCCCACAGGTAATATTGTCGTTTAGGGAAAATTCACTCAATAGGCTAGCTGATTTAATAGATCCAGATGTTCCAAAATGGCTAGACGTGTAAATTGCACAATTAACGAACAAGAAAGGGGAGTAGTTTGTCTCAGTTATAAGATCAGATATATACGACGAAATGTTGTCCCAATTATAATTCAAGCGATCATTAGTACCTTCAGGTCCAAAGAGCTTACTAAATGAGTTTACAATGAGGGCCAGTATTGAATTTTCACCACTAGAGGGTATTTGACTGTTCTCTAGCCTGAGGAATTCAACTAAGTCATCAAGAAAGACCTGACATGAACAAAAGCCTTCTTCTAAAGCAAAAAGGTTACAATATCTGTCCAGGATTAAAGGAAGAACTTCTCTCATGAGGTATTTAACACAAAGTTTGAATATCTTTAAGCTGGGGCAAGAGGCAAATAGGGAGTTTAGTGGCCGATAGAAAACTAAAAGGAATCCAGACCTCACTGTGGCAACACTGGTCTTTGGGGACCGATCCATCAGCTCTAGGAAAGTTTCACGGAGGGAATCAGACCAAGACCTGATTATATGTTCTATATACAAAGAGAAAGTGCTGTAACTTTGGGATATTGATTCAAATCGGTTATGCGAGTCCGAGAAACCCTGAGCCAAGTTTAATTTCTCGGCTATAAGGAGTTCAAAATGGGAGATACAGTCCAGCAATAACAACGTAGACTCTTCGACTTTGAGGAGTGGTTGTAATAAAAGGGATGAGAAAATCTCTCTCAGGAATCCATTTTGAGTTGGGTCAGATTGAAATATTTCCCAGTATCTATAGGGCTGGAGAGTGAATCCACCAATAGGGGGCGATTCCCTGGAAGAAATTTTGTCCAATATTGGATTGCCGCTTCTGTCCATTCCAAATTCACTATTTGTAGGGTTTTCAAAAAGATCTGAAATAAGAGCCAATCTTCTCAAAATGCAGTTGGAAGTTCTAGTATTTAACCAACCAGTTTTGTACAAAATTTTAACTTGGTTAAGGAGCTTGAAATCAATTAGTTTTCCCTCAGAGTAAGAAACCGATTCCAAGATACACCTCGAAAAAGATTCTACCAAATTCCTGATTTGGCAAACTCCCTTGTTGGAAATTACAAGACAGATCACCGGCATCTCGGAAAGGCAGTTTAGGTCGTTTTTACCCAAGTTTCTAAAGGTTAGCCTTCTTAGCTCGAGAGGAACTGTAGAGAAAATAATTAGGAACTGAACCAATTGCAGAAGCATGTTGGTTATATATGTCAGGGATTTAAGCAGAAACGTGGAATAATCTTTAAAGCAAACGTTTTGGTCTTTACACATTTCCTCGGCGAGAATTTCGCCAAATAAACGACCAAAGCTGGGACGTAAGTTCGGAAGTAATGATACATCAAATACTTCGCCTCCTATAATATTTTGTGATCTGGACAAGATATTAATCAAGCTCTGGAGCTTTGGAAGAGATCTTTCAAGTACGCGAGGGCATAGTAATGAACTGTAGTCATCTCCTCGCTTAAAGAACAATGGTAGCTCCAAAATAATTTTGAGTTCAAAGGCAATGGCTCCAGAAAGAGCCTCTATCCAAGGTGATGTCAGAGTAAGGTGGTCATTTGTAAGGAACGAATCCTCGGGATGTACAAGCCTTCTAAAAGCGGTCAAGGCAGAATTACCATTGAGAGGGCACTGCAAGAGCTGCATGAAGAGTCCACTTGCTCCAATTATTTGCTGAAGACCATTCCATCTCAGAACCAAAAAGAAGTATCCAGTTTCTCCTACGAAAATAATACATCTCTCCTTTACCCATCCCAATAAGTCGTGTTGATTTCTGCCTTTTCCAAAAGGATTACAACCGTACTCAAGGACTACATCCGAAGATAATGAACCCTCTAATCTAGATAAAGCTTGAAAACTCCCGTTGGAATTGTTACCACTGTTTTCCATATCGGGAACAAATTCGTAGATTGCCCTAATTTGCTCTTCAACTTCAATAATGATAGGCTCTCCTTTTTGAGCGTTCTGGCCATCCAAGCAGAAGTTTCCATTGTATCTCAAATTCATCGTGGGACTATTAAAGCCATTTAAACTCATCTTTCTCAAATTTGAGCTTGGAGCTGCACCGACGTCTGCCGGCAAAGAATTAAAGAGTCGGAGTTCAATTTGAGAGGCAATTTTATCCGGTAATTTAGAGGAATCAATGTCCGGGCCAATTCCTTGAGAATAATGGGAGGCTGTATTCCTAACGAAGACAGTGAGCCCATTCTTATAATAAGATTTAGAGGTAATGGAGTTCGGATTATGAATATTTGCTGGAGGAAGGACATAAGTTAGCCAGAATCCAAACACGAGCTCATCAGAAGTTTTCTCAGAATCTGGGGTATGGGGAAACTTTTCAGGTTGGAACTTTTTCTTTGGTGATCCGAGAAAATCTGATTCAAACCCAAATCCATTGATAACACTATCAATAGAAGGCATTTCTTCGTATAACCTCTTTGAGCACTGGAATTGAAGTCTAGTTCCATTATTAGTAAAAACTGACAGAGCCAGATTGTAGTCTGAAGAAAAGGAAAGCTGTAGGTCGTTTATTTCGTGATTTCCAGAAGTTTTATCCGACCTATTCATTTTTAAGGTTCTCACTTTTTTCTCAAAGGAGGAGCCTCCAGGTATTTTGGAAATAATGTTCTGGAAGTCCCTTTTTCTAAGCACTGAAATTACTTTGAGCGAGCCAGGGGAGGAAAATTTTCCAAACTCCTCTTTAAAATCTTTCGAGGAAAAATTGTTGAAGTTATTTTCCTTATTTGCAGAGAGAACAGACTCTTGATGGCCTTCGCAAGAAGTGTATTCGTCCCAATCCGAAGGTAGTACACACGGTTTTATGTGTAGATTCGAAGCCCAATAACCCAGAGAATTCACGACTCTGCCCCAGGGAGCCAGTAAGGAAAGGACGTTCGTGTCATCTATATCATTTAAATAGGCTGCGAGGTAAACATTTTGTGCGGAGTCTAGGATCGCCATGAATCCACATGGTGTAAGAGATATCTTTTTGATCGAGAAGGACCTGGGCATGAGTCTTAGAAAAGTGTACTTAAGCAGGAGCTCCTTCGTGAGAGAGGTGTAGAGCTGGTGCGAATGAACGTAACAGTAAGGCGTAATCCAGCCTTCCTTTGATTGGTATACTAATTCATGGATGCTAGGGCTATTTTCTTCGAGAAAAAAGAATCTCCCATCTATTGTACCGTGCAATGAGTGGAAATCCGAAGAGAATGAGCCAGGAAGTGAGCACTGTAAAGTACTTATATCCTTTCCTCCGATGCTTAGAATTGGGATTTTGGCAAGGCCAGCACCTTTTAAAATCGAACTTTCCGGGCCGCCAATATCGGATTGGATTTGATTTTGCATTGTCTTATCGAATTTCAAGGCCACCAAATGAATAGATTTATCCGTTATTACGCATAGAAGATATTCCACATCCTTCCGGAAAATCCCAATACGAGGAAAGGTGCCTGATAGATTTTTGATGGAAAACGGAAAAGTTAGAGTAAGGATCGATTCGTCACAAACCGGCTCGTTGCCATCAAGGTCTTGGGCGATATTTGATGTAATACTGTTCGCTCTATTGCGTCTTTCCAGAGAAGAAGCTATAGAAGACTCTCTTCTCTTGACTCCTCCAACAAACTCATTTAAAGGGAAGAGATACAAAAGATTTTCCAGACCTACAAAGCCATACCTTATGTGCGGAACAATCCCATATATAAGGGATGGAGGCTTCCCAATGAGTAGTTGCACACGTTTAATGTGCTGGAGAATTGTATTGTGCAATGGAAAGGGCCCTTTCCATTCGAGTCCAATATAGCCGACCCCCTCTCCTTGATTTACGGAATCACTATACTGCTTGAGAATACCAGATAATGTATTTGGGCTGCTCGATCTTAAGCTCGGCCCACTCAGACCTAGTTTCAACTTTGGATTGCTCCCTCCACATATTTCACCAAGTTGATTTATTACTACCTAAAACTTAGTTACAAAGTTTGCAGTTTGGGGAGCCGAAAACTTACCTCTGCTCCTTTTCGAAAGTGAGAAATACTTATTTCATCTTGCATCTTCACAAGAGAATAAATGATCAAGTCATGCGGAGTAATAAGCTGTGAATTTCCATGAACGGTAGTTTCTGCCTTGCCACTTTTAAGGTAACCTTCTGGCTTTTAAATAATTTCGACTTCTTAACAGACAGCTGCTGGCGCCGCCCAATTTACTAAATGTGGAGCCTTTTTAAATTAAATTACTACAGATCAAAAAATGACGTTTTTTGGCGTGTAAGACTAGTAGGGGTTCGGAACTAAAGCACAGAGTTTTAGTTCAGATCACGGCTAATACATTTAAAAAGAGCTGGTGAGCATAATTACTGCAACTTCGGGTTGTAGTTTTAGGTAAAAGGCATACTCGTGACCTAAACTCAACTTTCGAGAAGTGTACATGATTTTTGATAAAACAGGAGGGCGTTGCACAGGGCAAAAACCACATTTCTTCGTTGAAAAGCGGGACGCAGTCGAGAATACTTATGAAAGGAAAGATCAGTTGTTACAACGCCAAAAACATTCAAAAATACCACCTAAACGATTAAATCCAAGATGTAGTTTTCCACTCCGAAAATTACTAAATCGTCAAAAAATCCGCGACTAGCGCCGGCGGGAGCCTCAAGGATAGGAAATAAATATTTGGCCAACCTGAATAAAGAGGGAAAAGAAATTTGTCTGATTCTGGAAATAGGTTTTCGGACTTAATAGTCTGTAGATTAAGTTGGTGAATCAACTTCAATAAGAGTTTCGACTCCGACTGTTGAGGCTCCAACTCCAGATGATAGGATTGACCAATGAAGGCGATACATCGATACCACAATGGAGCAACATGATGGGGATGAACAGTGATAGTGATGAGAGCGAGAATGGCTGGGTGCATTGGTACTGCGGATTGCGAGAGCACTATTTTTTTATAGTAATTCCAAGTGAGTACACTCGCGACACCTTTAATCTTTACGGCTTAAGACAATATTTCCCAAAAAACTACGACAGTTTGATAGAGCTCATATTGTCGTCCAATATTCCGGACGAGGACGACCTGGCTGATCCGGCTTTGCAGGATCTGCACAGAGAGGCCGGAGAGCTGTATGGACTAATCCATGCAAGGTACATTACCACTCCAAGAGGTCTACAGGTAATGAAGCAGAAATACGACAAGGGGTGCTTTGGAAAATGTCCAAGAGTGCTCTGCAACGGATACAAGGTACTTCCAGTGGGAATAACAAATGAGTTGAGGAGCAGAAGGGTCAGGGTATATTGTCCGAATTGTCAAGAGGCGTATGACCCCAGAAATGTGAATTTGATCGATATCGACGGGGCATTTTTCGGGACCTCTTTCCCTCACATCTTCTTGCAAGTATACCCGGAGTATATTTCAACCTCTTGCCCGGAGCCCTATTATCCCAAAATATTTGGATTCAGGGTTTTTGATAAACTGAGTGTAGTTGAGCGAAAGGGAATCAATGGAGAGTACGGAAAGAGGAATCAGGCGGCAATGCTGAAGGCAAGACCCTCATCCGTGCAGTTTGTTGAACAACCTCAACAGCTTAGTATTAGTACAGCAAAGTTACCGAGCACGATTTCAGAAGGTTTGGCTAGTAGTAATAATGCAAATCAGGATAATGGAAATTTCAGGAACTCAGAGTACAACTCAACCACCTCCTCAAAAACAATTCAGTCCTCAAATATGTCCAATATGAACGGGCCTTTCCATCAACCCGACGACATTTTAATGAATCAAGTTTCCTATAGTTTGAGTTCTGTAAATAAAGGTCAAAGTTCGACTAGGCAGTAGTAGTCTTTAATTAGCTAAATATTATAAATTTCTATTTTTTGCCTCCCCGTTCCCTGGCTTCGAATTTCCCAGACTTCTTGCTGCTATTGCCTGCATGCGTGCTTGCATGCAATGCACCGGGAGTTTAGAGGCGGAACAAAAAATTATAAGTTTGAAAATGTATGAAGAGGAGTAGGGAAATTGGATCTGGGAAGCTTTAATACGAAACAAGTTCGAAAAATGACTATGCAGGCTTATACGAAATTGGTCACGTTGGGATTACTAGCATTGGGAGCTAATTGTTCGTTTTTGGTGGGGAGCAACAATGGAGGGACAGGAAACAAGCTCTTAGGCAACGCCAACAGCATGGACACGCTGCTGATGACTGCAAAAATACTCTCTACAGCGGGAACCATCCAACAGACAATTCAGAAAGAAGAACAGAACAAAACCGAGCACGTGGGAGATTCTAGAGGTCCCAGTTCCACCAATAGTGACTCACATGGGGCCGGGATAATACAATGCAATATAGACAAAGATGGGCTCTGCTGTTTAATGCCAAATTACTGCTCTAAGGAGGCAGTTTGCAAATCGGATATTGTGGGCCAGCAAACCTATATAGATTATTTGAACGCGTTCCCAAGGTGTCAGTGCTTGCCGGGGTACACAGGAGATGGGAGAACCAAAGGCACGGGATGCCAGAATGTCAACGAGTGCTTAACTGGAGAGGCGAATTGTGAACAGCTCTGCACGGATTATTCTCCAGGATACGCGTGCGGGTGTAACCCTGGATTCAGGCTGAATATTAAAGATATGAAGACTTGTATAGATGTGGATGAATGCTTGGAGGGAGCTCACAATTGTAGCCACACTTGCGTAAATACAAGAGGGAGTTTTTTTTGTGAGTGCCCTTCTGGATATTCGCTTGACAAGAACAATAAAGACTGTGTAGATATAGATGAATGCAAGGAAAATTCGGGTTTGGGGCCTTGCGAATTTGGTTGCAGAAATTTGCCGGGAGGATTTGAGTGTGTATGTCCAAAGGGCTTTAGGCTGGACAAAAAGTCTCAAAAATGCATTGACATTGATGAGTGTAGAGAAAATAAGGATGTTTGCAGGGGGTTTGGCGAGGTTTGTGTAAACACAAATGGAGGTTTTGAGTGCAAATGCGGAAGCGGGTACCTTTATGACGATTCCAAGGAGGTCTGTAGGGATATAGACGAGTGCTCGTCTAATACTCACGATTGTTCAGACGATTCTGTCTGCATAAATCAAGACGGAGGGTTTTCATGCCAGTGTTTGAAAAGGGGTTTTGCGTACAACCGAAAAAGAAAGGTATGCGAGGACATAGATGAGTGCTCAACAGGAGAAGCTGCTTGTGATCAAATTTGCGTTAATACCTTGGGGAGCTATAGGTGCGAGTGTTATAAGGGGTTTAGACTCAACCAAACAGATTTTGGAAACGGGGAAATGCGAGCAATTCCAAGATTTTGTGTTGATATCGACGAATGCTTAGAGACACCGGAGCTAACTGGCTGCTCCCACGGATGTATTAACAAAAGGGGAGGATTCCAGTGCGCCTGTCCGAGGGGATTTAATTTGAAAGAGGATGGTAGAAGTTGTGAGGATGTGGATGAATGCAGATTGCCAGAAAACCCCTGCGAAGGTAACAAACAATTTCCTTGCTGCAGAAATACAATTGGGGGGTTCACCTGCATCGAACAGGTAAGTACAGGGGAAATTTTCAGGAGGATGGAGTGCCCCAAGACGGGTCTTAGTGGTCTCAAAGAGGGCAGTACCGGGGTATTTGAAGGAGGTGGGAATGTGGGAATTTTCAAACGGTTAAAAGGCAATGATGCATCGAAGAGATTTTCAAGTTAATAAAAGGGACTAAATATAACTAATAACAAAGCAGCGTTTGGAGCAGGTTGAGGTAGTTTCAGGGCAATTTTCTCACACTTCCTCCTTTTTCGGCTCGAAGCTAATGTCGTCAATATCAAAGTACGGCCTATTATTTGCACTGCTATCATTGAAATCCATCTCGTCATCACTCTCCTTTCCTTCCTTAACCCATTCTCCGCAACTGACGCAAACAAAAACGAGGGTCATTGCCTCAGAACAAACTCTTTCTGGGAGCTGGAAAAAAACCGCGACGTTGTGTCCGCATCCTCTACAGTTCCAGTCGAGAGTTCTTCCGAGGGTAGGATCTTGGTGAAGTCCTCTGGCAACAAGAATGTCTTCCTTTCCTTCATATTGATAAGCAATGCAGTTCACGACGTTCTCCTCCGCGTTGGTTGGATCCGCATAATTGTAGTACTCGCAGTTTCTGCAAGCATACAAGAGTTTCCTTCGTTCTATGTCTTCTTTCGGGCATAGAATATTATTACATTCTGGACAGAACCTGATATCTCTCTCCATGTTTCAAGGAAGCTCCGAAAAATTTGACAATTGGTTCGGTCGATCTATCTAAAATCCCTCCCTTGAGAAGCACTCCACCTAAAAGTTGAATATTGAAGGTCCGAGGGAATCAAATACAAAGGATCCAAAAGCCGATAGGTAGAGAGCAAAAGGCCTAGTCTCGTTCATTAAGATCGTCCGGACTTGGCGCCAGAGCCTGGTGGTAACTTTGGCGGGAAGCGTAGCTGCGAATGGAATTAGTTGGAAACACGAATTAAATTCACAAGTGAAAATTGACGATTAAAGACAAGAAATTGCGACGAGAGGCAGTGTTCCTGTTGCGAGTGGCTTACAAGAGGAAGAGGGCCGGGACAGAACTTCTCAGAGTCCAGATCTGGGTGCGAAAAAGTGCTATTGTGGGTCAGGTCGGCCAATTGGCCGTGATGTACAGACAACAAGAGACTTCATCGAATCGAATTTAGAAGATTACGATGATGCAAAACTTAATAAAGAGCATTGAGTTGGGCCCCACTATGGCTGAAAATCATTTGAGGTTGATTGAGTTGTGTGTCAAAAACAAGATGAGCTCTAAGCAGGTAGAGAAGCTATACGAAGGTGCAATTTCTGTGTGCGGACTACATCCTGCAGAGGGCCCAATGATTTGGAGCGAGTACAGGCGATTTCTCAGTCAACTGAATGAGGGAAGCCCGGAGTTTAAGATAGACAAGGTCAGAGGGCTTTTTTACAGACAAATGTCGCTACCTTTGAGTGGGTTACCCGATTTACTGGATGAATACAGACTTTGGGAGGAGGAGCTTCCGGAAGAGAGTAGGGAATCTTTCGAGGTGGCGAAGAACCACTACTCTAAAGGGCAGCAGGAGTGGAGCCTCAGGAAACCTTTAGAGATGAAGGTCCAGACAGACAACGTTTCCAACTTGCAGGAGCTGTTCAACGCCTGGATAGAGTATATAAACTTTGAAAAAGATAGGATGCTTTCGATCGAATACTCAAGCCACGCTGAACCTCCTCAAGACTGTTCTGAGTCTGATTCAGGTCCAGGTCCATGCCATTCCTCTTTGGAGTACAAGTTTGGCGCAAAAGACTCGGTAATCATGGCCTACAGAAGGGCCCTGGATGATTTGGGCTCACTCAGGGTGGATTTGTGGCTGGAGTTTGCCAATTTCATCTCTACTACAACCAACTGTCCACACCTTCTCTCCACTGTTTATGCATCCTCACTCCAACACTTTCCAGCGAACCTCAAGCTCTGGATGCTATTTTTCACCGCCTCTGCAGAAGCGGCCAAGGACATAGTCTCGCACTTTTCCCAATTTCATCATCTCTATGAGCCCAGGTGCCGAACCCACTCCAGTTTTACTTGGTACCCCCGGAGTCGACTTACCCTTGGGGTGAACAGCCTCCATGAAACCTTGCAAACTTCTTTGAACTGCTTCCTCACAGAGCTTGCAAGAGCTAGGCAAGTCTTCACTTCGGAACAGGATCTCCTTGAACTCTTCTCCATCGCCACCAACTCACTTGCAGACGTTCTCAAGAGCTCCAGAAACTTCGAAGGCTCCAAAAAGCTCACTGAAGTGCGCAGCCTTCCACAGAAAGACGGAAGCATATCTGAAGGACCCTACGAAGATGAAAGGACAGAGGAATTGGTTTCCGGGGTATTGGAAAGGTTGTACCTGGAGGCCGAGGAGCTTGCGTTTCGGATGTGCGAAAAGTTGGAGGAAGAAAGCGAGGAAGCAGGTTTTCTCGAGGACTCTCTCATTCTCTTTTACTCGCAGAGGATAGAGTTTGAACGTATCAAACAATTCAGCGGCAAGTTCGAGTTCTCCTCAGTTTTGGGAGGGATCTTCGACCAGAGCGAGTCGCGGATCTGCAAGCTCCTGCCTCTAATATTTTCCGTGGCCAAAAGGAGATTGGGAGTTCAGGAGCAGCTCAGGGCAAGAGCTCACCTGGAGCACTCTCTCTCCAGTCACTCCGAAAGGCTTCAGAAGGATATTTTGGCGGACTGGGATAAGGCGGAAACCAACTCCAGATTCTCAGAAAGGTACAAGAGGAGCCGTTCTGACCTGACTGCGGAGCGGGGTCTGAGCTGCTCTCCCATTCTCAGACGAGTGGGTCCCATGGCGGCCTCTTCTTCCGGCCAAGAGACCGGCGGCTTTGCTTCTGAGGGTCAACAGAGCGTTTCTTTGGGTTTGCTCCAGCAAGGATCCTTGAGACTACAACCACTTTCAATTTCTTCTAAAGACAACTTTCGATCGTCAGTAAAGGATGTGGAGGGCGACTTCGTCTGTCTGAGTGAAATCAGACTCAGAAGGGACAAGAGGAGGAACCGCCGAAACCTGACAGAAAGCGACTACGACACTTCCAGTGAGTGCTCCTCAGAAAGCAACGGGGTTTCTGTCCTGCTTCCCAATCCGGGCGTCGGCGGAGGCAAACAAATTTTCAGAAACTTCACTCCTCCTGGAACTCCAAACTACGCCCTGCATAGCTTTGCCTCCTCAGCAGCGCCCCAGGGTCAGGGCATGCGGTCTCCCTGTTCTCCAGTTGGATTGAATCCTCAGCAAGGTCTTTTCCTTCCCGAGATCGGGAATCCCGGAATCCTTACCCCGAGGAGCTCCTCCTACCCCGTTAAGTCCCCCGCGACGACCATCCACGATATAGAAATCAGAACTCAGTGCACTTGGGATGGTAGAGAAGCTACAGAGCCCTCCATTGCTCCGCCTATCCCACCGATACCTCCTATGTTATCCGTTTCGTCGTCTTCCTCCGTCTCTTCCCACTCCTCCCAGGGAAACAAACTTTCGGAACGACAAGGTATCCAGCCGATCCAGCGTGGGGAGTTGGCTGCACTTGCTCCGGAGAGACTTCTTGATGACTCTAAGATGCCTCCCCCCCCATTTACCCCCAAGAAGAACAAACCAGAGCCAGCAGGGGGGGCGGGTAATTCCCAGACCCTGCCTTCCCGGACCTCTTCTTGTGAACTGGACGTTGGGTCTAGCCACCTGGGGTCCGGGAGCGAAGCGGGGACTTTGTTTGTCCGGTTTTCTCCGGAGAAAGAGCTGGACGAGAAGAGACTCAGGGAGGTTCTGGATGAGCACTTGCCCACTCAAGTATCCCAGGTGAGAGCTGTTAGGGACTTCAGGGGAAACTCAAGAGGATTTGCTTACGTGGATGTGGAACCTTCAAAAGTGGAGGAAATCGTTCAAAACGCGGACTTGCTCCGAGTACTGGAGGGATTCGGAATTCAGATTTCGGCCTCCTGCCCTCCCAAGACCCTGGGGTCCAGAAGGGAGTCTTCCACGAGAAGCCTGAGAGCCAGGAGGCGTACCAAGAAGACACATTCCGATGGCCAGCGCAGCTCGGACACCACCATTCTCGTTAAGAACCTCGACAAGACCCTGGATGAGGCACAGGTCTCCTCCCACTTTGAGAATGGTCTTGGGCTGAGGGTGAAAAACATTCTGATTTCCAGGACCCAGGATGGACTCTCCAGAGGATTCGGCTTTGTGGAGTTTCTAAGCCCGGAGGATGCCCTCTCTGCCCACATGTTGAACGAATCAATGCTGGGGTCCAAGACAATTACCGTGAGCTCTTCGACTCGCCCGCTAACATTTCCTCGGGCGGATGGATCTGAGGAGGGCACCAGCGAGATTCTGAACGCCAGGTTCGCTCCGAGACTCAAGAGTAAACAGAAGCTGCCTTCCAATAGAAGGGCAGGCTCGGAGGTCCGAGGGTCCGAGACAGAGCTGAAACCCAGAGATGATGGAGTTGCGGATGGAAGTTCCTCTCTGACAAATGAGGACTTCAGGAAGTTGTTTCTGTAAGCATACTCGGGAATGGAGCAGGGCTCCACCACTTTCCGCTGTTTAAACAGGGGGATCTCCTTGAATACAAGTTAGAATTTAGCCTAATTATAACCTATATAAGTCTGAGGTAGTGATAAATCTAATCTGAATTCCAATAAGAATCCCAATAATAAGAAACGAGGTTTCTTACCTGTACTGGAATGTAACGTCCAGAAAGGTGTCGTCTAGATAGGGAGACCTTATGTCGACTTCCGAATCGGTCTTAAGAGAAATGGAGAGGAAGCAATGTCTAACAAGCCAAGTCTTGGAGGAGGACTCCCACTCAAGAAAGAAGGTCCAGAAATTAGAAAGGCTGGATATGTGGATCAGAGCAGGGTGGAGCCAGAAGTGGGCGAGAGCGACGGACGGCTTCGAGAAGCTGTGCCTGGAGGCTCCCCATTCATTAATCTTCCTGATAGGAAAGCCCACAATATCTTTGTAGGGGGAGTTTAAGGCGGAAGTCAAGCCAGTTCCCAGTTCCTCTTTGCGCTCGGGATTGGAGAGGTCTATCAGCGAGATACTGCGGAGAGTGGGGCGGGGGCAGTCTTCCTTTTGGAGAAGAGAACTTCCCTCGCTGGTCTGGGAACAGGAAGCATCCTGGGGGTCACTCGGAGTGGGGGAGGCCACCTTTTTAAGAGACTGCTTTTGGAGAGACTCCTGTCCAAAGATCTTAATGGCGAACTCCCTTTCAACCCAGGGCATGGGACGTGCATGCTGAGGTCTTGAGACCAAATCATCGGGGAAGGGACGGGTCTTAAGGGTCGAAACCAGAGATTCGGCTTGGGATGAAGCGGAGTGGAGAAGGAGGGCTCGGTCATTCTTGAAGTGGGCCAAGGCCTGCTGGATATGATTCTCCGAGTCGGCGAAGAGAACTTGGAAGCCATTTCCACTGACAGCCAGGGATTTGTTTATAGGGATGCCGGCCTGGTGAGGGTTCCAGTTGGAGCTTGTAGTAAGGCCGCTGAACAGGTACTCTGCGTTGCGGTTGTACTCGGAGTGGAGACAAATACGCCACTCGAAGATTTCTTCTGGCCTTTCTTTGTTTCGGATAACAATGGAAACCGGGAATACTCTGACGGGAGACAAGAGGCAGAGGGGGAGGGAGATGCATTGGTCCTTCAGGAGGTCGTGGATCTTCCAGTGTCGTTTTTCACCCTTCTGGTTGACTCTCCGGAGTTCGGAATAACAGACGTTCCAGAAGTAGCCGGAACGGAAGCCTCTTTGGAGGTCCTCCCAGAAGAAGTTGGAGCTTCGCCTCACGGGATTTTGAGTGAAGGAATTTTTGAGGAGGAAGAAGAAATAGTGGATGAACCTGATTTGGGAGGGATTTTTAATTGTTTTAATGCGTCCTGGAATATTAAGGTCGGTTCTTCTTCTCGAGTAGTAGTCCAGGGCTTCCTCGGAGCTGGAGCAAAGTCTTGAATAGAGGAGCCAGGCAACAACGACAATGCCGGTTCTACCCTTTCCTCCTTTACAATGGACTGCAACCACATTTTTAGGGTCGTTTACTAAGTAGTTAAGCACCAAGAAGCAGATTATAAAAAGAGACGCCAAAGTTGGAACCTGGTGGTCCGGAAATGGGCACGAAACGATGCTGTGGAAATAGCTGAGAGAGTAGTGTTCTCGTTCGTTGCAGAGGTTAATAATCATATGGCTTCGGGGATACTTGGTCATGAAAAAGGTTGAAACTTCTTCTATCGGGTTTCTGTAGATAGCCTCGATGCTGATTGCCGGAAGTCCCATAGCAATCACTCTGTCCGTAATGAAAACCAGGTCCAGGCAGTATTCGCCACTGGTGTAAAACCGCTTGTTCTGTCCAACTTGCTTTCTCAGAAATATAGAGAGCCGCTTCCAGTTCAGAAGATACCCAAGAATTTTGCCAATTCCCACGATGTCCTTGTCCAGGCCAGTAAAACTCGCTATGGTGATGGTAAAGTTTACCAAGAGCTCTAGGGAGTTTCTCAAAATGATATACTCATCTTTCAAATAACCAGAAACGCCATATTTCACTTTGAGCAACTTACAGATGTAAACAAGAATTACGCAGGAATCATAGGCGCAGTATGCGGATATGAATAGTCCAATTGCGGAGTAAACATTGAAAAATCCGTAAGGCCCGTCTTGTTTGTCCTTACCAATGAGAGTTGCTAAGTAGAAGGCTGCATGTATAATAGAGAGAAAAATGACCATCCAGTGGACTACCGGCGAGCTGGCAGTTTTTGTTATTCTGCAGAAGATTATTCCCACCTTGGAATGGGCTCTAAAGTCCTCAATTCTACTTTGTTGAAGCAGCTGAAGTAGGTTAACTTCGTTTCTCATCTTCTCAGCAAGTCTTTGTTATCAACTGGGCGTTTCTAGTGAAAGTACTTCATGGCCCTCAGCCATAAGTCCAGGCCACTTTTCTGGGTGTTTAATGCTTTTAATTTTGAAAAACACGTTTGTCCCAGATTTATTTTACTAACTTTCCCTGACAGTTTCGTGCCGCCTATTTTGGTTTTTGCATGCACAGTACTTTGCAAATAGCTGCAAATGTATGTGTGGTATGAGAGTGCCAAGGGCGGACCAATTTGACAGAATACAAAGGGGGGGGGGCGCAGCTAGAGGAAGAAGAGGAAGAGGGAAGAAGCCTTTGAAACTTCCCAGGTCCAACAGTGCTTTTTCAACTGGCCGCTACGAGTCAAAAGTATTGGGCAAAAGCTTCCAGTTAAATTGCTTTAAAGAGAAGGCTTTAAAGCCACTAACGCGAAATGAACATGGAATGGCAGTTACATCTAGACCTAGCGAGATTCAAAAGTTAGTGAAGCTTTTCTTAGTCATTTCTGGGATGCATCTGCCAAAAGTCTCAACTTTGGCGGAGTACACTTCCTTGAAACAGAGTTTATTTGTTATTGGTTCGCATTCGTCGTCCTCGGAAATAACCATTTTTGGCGCCATGGACGTTCCACAAAAATCTCATAGTGGTAGAGATTTTAGGAATCCTCTTGTGATAAATGATAGGCGTTTGAGCGGCAGTAGTGAAAAAATAAACAAAAGGGATAAGTTTGTAGAGTTTGTCGTGAATATTAGGTTTTCGATCGAGGCCAAGGACGGGACTTGAATTTAGGGAGCGTCGTAGTGCAAAGGACTGGGAAATGACGGGGAATAATCCATATGGAGGGTATGACTTGGTGATTAGAGAATTTGAGCCATCGGATAGTGATGGTGTGAGGCGCGTGTGTTTTAAGCACTTTCGGTCCTTGACATTTCCGTCAGTTTTCTTCTACTTGAGCCAGCATCTAGCTGACATGATTGCATTGCTGGTGATAGGAAAGATATTCATGGACTTCAAACAGCTTGTTTCGATGCTGGTGTTGTTTGGAGTTTACTTGACTGGGAGATCGATTTGGGAGGTGGAGACCTATATTAGAAACTGCTGTACAGACTTGAGGAACGTTCATGAGCTTTACATGATTTCACCGGGGTACCACTTTTGGGTTGCGGAGTTGGTGAAAAGAAGGAATTCTTTGAGGAAAAGAAGGAGCGTGATATTAAATGGCAGCAACGGAGTAAGCTTGAGAGCAGAAGGTTTGGAGCAGAACGACTGCGGTTCAAAAAATACAGAGTGTGAGGAAACTCAGGGTAGCAAGGCCGAGTGCGGTGATTCGATTTTGGTGGGGTGTGTGGGCCTGGCTCCCTATAGGGATGACCCGAAAATAGGTCGTCTCGTTAGATTGGTGGTGGGGGTTGAGAGTAGAAGAATGAGGATTGGGACAAGACTGCTAGCCCAAATGGAGAACTTTGCCAAAGAGTACGGTTACAAGGAGATCCACCTATATACAAATAATTTGAGTACTTCACCGATTAAATTCATTAGTCAGCACGGATATCAGCTTGTACAGGTGATAAGTAGAGGATTAATGAGAGGGGACTTATTACTTTGGAGAAAATCCTTCGAGAAGACAGGTTCAGACAATTCCTACTTGAATAATGAGAGAAACAGCATTGGCGAGAGAGTTATATTAGACTAATTTGGAGACTAACAGAGACTCTAAACTCGGATCTAATTGTGGCTCATGGAGTCCCCCTGCTTCATTTTTGGCTCTGAGAAGGAACTCAATGCAATTGAAGAAAATATAGTCAGAGCTATCGAGCTTACTAGTCCACTTATTTTGCAACCGAACTTTTGAAGGGTCAAGTGCATTCTCATCTGGAGATTTATCATGGACGTTATATAAACCTCTTGTATTTTTCAAATTGATTAAATCTAGAATCCGGTGTATACTTTTCTCCGAAAACTCAACACTCACAAAGGCAAAGCCATTCTCTTCGAGTAGAGTTCTCTGATCACTATCCAGAGATAGTTTTTCAACCATGCATCCGGAGTATTTCACACAGCCAATTAAGACCTCGTCTTTGGCAAGCAATTCGTTGTTCTTGTTGAGTTTTAGCCTAAATGACGGTTTAGTAGGTTTCATTATTCTGTCTTCTGTCTGCCTTAGGGCAGTATTCCTCCAAATTAGCCATGGTGGAGGTTCTTGATCGGGCTCGACTTCGTAATCGGTGTCATACACTGAGCTCTTGTGTACAAACAGTACGTGATCAAAGTAGCTAGAAGATCCTCGAGGCGCTTCAGTTGTAAATAACCTTAACAATGTATCTTCCGAAAATGGCAAGTATTCACCCAATTTGATTTGAATGCTTTTAACTTCCTTTCTTCTCACGGTTCCAAGCTCCATATTAACGTCCATACTTTGGTCAATATTCTGGAATTCCACAACTTCTTCGACCCTCGACTTCAAAAAATACAGTCTGCAATCCGTTGAAGAGCAACACACATTTAGATTGTTCCAGACAATCAAATCATTGCAATAAAATGTATTTTGTTCAAAACTATAAATTCCATCAATTATTGTAAGTCCGGAGTGGGGAAATGGAATTCGTTTTACTGAAAATACTCTCCAACCGCACTCATCTCTCAGTTCACAGTAGCCATTACCTTGTATTAAAATACACCTTTTACCTACATTAAGAGGAAGGATTAGCCAATCATCTGGGTATTTCAATAATGAATGAAATATTTCTGAGTCCTGTAATAACCACTTGTAGTTTATCAACTCCTTTGACCACATCCTTGAAAGCCTCCATTCTTTAATGAACTTGGAGTACTGTCCCCCCTTGTTTTTCTTTTTACAAACTCTATTCGGTACTTCGTCGCTTCCTCTTTGAGTTTTGAGGAACTCCTTCTTTCTTTCTCTCCTCAAGTCCTCGAGCATTTTCTTCAATTTTTTGTCTATCTGAGATAACTCAGATGACTTGTTTCTTATGAATCCATTATTTGATTTGTAACAATCATTGTAATTTGATATCATTTTGGAAGAGGCCACTTCAGTCCAAAAAGTAACCCTCCTAAAGATCTAGCTTTTCAATATCTTCACCCAAATAGGGTTCCATTTTACTTTAAAAAAATTAAAATTTTGACACATAGGTACCCGGCGCCAACGAAGATGTATTGCATGTACATTACTTTAGCAAAACTATTTAATAAGAATGACGGGGTTTTAGTAATTATGAAGGGAACTGTTTCAAAACTAGCATGATACTCATAACAATCAGAAGATAATGAATTCGAGAAAAATGAAAAACAAGTTCTGGTACTTGATAGACCATCTGATTATTTTACTTGAGAGGCTTCAACCCTAATTTCTTCCGGTAGACATTCCATTGATCAACTGATAAATCTACATCATGCCCGGGGGAATATTTTGGAATTATTTGGTGACTTTGAAGTCGCTCCAATTCGTTTTCTTGCTCAACTGGAGATCTTGAAAGTGATCTGGCTCGTTTTCTTGTTTCAATTTGGACTGGGCTCTTTGGTGAAGGAGAACAAGAGTTTGATGGGTTGTATTCAAGCTTTGATTTTCTAGGATATTTTAATAATCCTTGTTTGACCAAAATTGCTCTTTTCTGAATATATGGAAAGTCAAGATCCAGAAACCTCCTTTCACATAGACATGTTTCGACCAATTCATCGATGTGAATTATTCTAAAGGACCCATCTAATTCACGAAGTTTGATCCTTCTAAAGTCTTGATAAAGGTGCTCGATTGAATTGTAAATCACGATGGAAGGTGCTGTGAGCCGTAAATACAAAATTCCCAATGCCGTTAAATATTTAAATCTTGGATTATTTATGTACTCTAATACGATCTCAATGCTCGGATTAATCTGCAGTAACTTTACAAGTAAGCAGAGAAATGGAGTTGCTTTTCTCTCACCTCCGTAAGTTGTCCCAATATAACTAATAAGAACTGCCTTGTCGAGAATAGTCTCACTATCCAGTGCGAAACATTCTCCTTTCCAATAAATACTTGAAAAGACACGGTCTCTTAAGATCGAACTTACCAAGAACAGCCGGTGACGATTATTTTCCCTACCTTTCATGACACCATTCAACAACAAATTTCTTTTAGTTCAGAGTAAAAGGGCAGCATGCTATTTGAGAAAAAAAAGATTTAAATGGAATCAATCAAATTTAACTTAACCCGCCAAAATACTTTATATTTAGATCTGACACGAACAACCAAAATATTTGATATAGTAAACAAAGAATGTAACCGGAGGACAGTATTGCGCTTTCTCCCTATACTTACTTAAGTACTAAATCTTGAATTATCAAATTTGAATGATCGTTAATTCTAGCTAATGGTCAAACTAGACATGATGTATGTACACGTCTAAGTAAACATTTTACTTGCGATTTGAAGAAGACATGATAAACTCGAACCAAGAACCTGGAATTATATGATGGTTATGAGAAAAAGAGAAGAAGTTCTTGTGATTTATATTAAGTTAGTGATACAGTTTGTTTGCTTTTATTGTGTGACAATTTCTATCTTCAATAAGGAATGGATTTCAGGTAGGAGTCATAATTCAAACATCTCGGTAACAGCATCACTGGATAATATTTGCATTGTGAATTTTCCGTTTGCATCATCGGAAAAACTTTTTGAACAGGCGACAACTAGAAATAAGTCGGAGCTAAATGATTATATCGGTTTACCAAATGGAGTTATAAATAGTTCATATCCACACACACAGAATAAGGCAAAAATATACTCATATCTCAAGCCGGTCATTAATTCAGAAACAGACTACAAAAGCATAGCTCATCCTCGAGATGAGGATTTATCAAATGACAGTAAATCCGAAATTCTCAAAGAAAAAAAGAATCGTTTTAAACAAAAAGGAAAAGTGAATGAAAGAGTTCATCTACCTCTATTTGAACAGGTGCAGTACTGTGCTGATTACAAAGGAAACGGTTTTATTAAAGGCTGGCAAATATACCCGAACTATATTAACTTTTTAATTCTAGTTATGGTTGCTATTTCGGTAGGTATGGGCCTAAGGCTAGTGAGTATTAAAAATAAATGGATAACATCAGAGTTGGTGGTACCTAGCTTGGATTTCATAATCTTTGCGGCGAATTTGGTGAACCTTGCTCAGATTCTACATGTATTGGCTTCCTTGGTTGAGCATCTTCAAAAGCAAGGGTTTGAGGCCTACTTTTCAACAAACTTTCTATTATACTCATTCTCAATTGGAGGGTTTTTCGTTATACTCTCTCTTTCCATTGGAATCACTCATTATAGATATGAAACCCATACAAGGCTAAAGAGACTTGAAGAGCGTATAGAAAATATCCAATCCTTCAATTCTCTCATACACTTGGTTTCAAATGGGAACCGAGTGGGAGTAAACTAGAGAAGGTAAAAAGCCAAAAATAATCACCTGATAGAAGGAGAGAATTAGTTAGTCGTTACATAACTCAATAGATAACTAGAAAAATCCGGAATATACTACAAACAAGACACCGTTCCTATGAGAATATCGCGTCCATTGAATTCAAGACTAAATAATTCAACCAAAACATTTAGTATCTCTCCTCATTTAAAGCATCTTTAAAGTAGATGAACCTGGGAGCAAGGTCTCCATCTTCATAATACCCATAGATAACTATTCCTTCACAATCAAGAGATGGGCCCAAATAAAATTCCAAGTCGTCAAATCTCTCCAGCAAGTACTTAACAAATGTTTGAGCACTTTTCATGAAAGCATCAACTCTCTCGGGATTTGATTTTTCCATGTTCTCCTTTATTCTCGCGAGGTATGCCTTGATGTAAGTCATATACTCTTTCTTTGTAAATGGAGTAGACTCTAATTTGAAAGCGTCAATGATATCATTTACTGTCTCAACGTCGGCATCAATAACGTCCGCCTCTCCTTCTTCAGTGTTATGGGCAATTCCAAAGTCTTCGGCAGACTTCTGGATTCTTTTGCTTTGAACTTCAAATGCAATATCTTCAAATTCTGACTTCCCAAATGGCGCAGATTGTCTGTAGGAGTCGGACATGACCTCATCTCCCGTGAAAATGCATTTGTAGACCTTCATACTTTAAAAACAAAAATATCCAAAAGTCAAGAGAACAATGAAATAGCCGAAAATCTACTCTAGTTTAAGTGAAATTTAAAACAAGGTATAATTTTATATAATACGTATACATCTACTTTTTATAGTTAACTAATTCCATCAAATAGTACTTCCGTAAACAAAACCTACCTTTAGCGCCAAATATTCCGTTTCAGGTTGGAGAAAGGGGCAAATGAGCAAATTATTGTGGCCACTAACGTTACCGCCTATTTATGGCGGCATGAGGTCCGGAAAAACTGTTAAATGCAAGTAAGGAAAGTCACAGAAAGTAAGGTTAGATCCTGGCTTCAACTGAGCTCATTTGGAGGAGTGCAGGACCCAATACTCAGATCTTTTCGAAAATAACAAGAATGACTGGAGACCTCGAAGAAAATAAAGAGTTAACAACTCTAGCAGCGGGAATCATTTTGTTTAGAAGTGATGCAGTTAAAGATGAAGGTGGAGTAGATTCAGTTGAGCCGAGTTTCCTCTTACTGAAATGCTCGAAGAAACATCACTGGAGCCCCCCAAAAGGTGAGCTGGAATTCTGTGTTGAAAGCCTGAAATATTGAACATTTTGAACTATTACAATAGGTATTTCTGAAAAAAATGAAGGGAGAAATACACTGGAAACCGCATATAGGTAAGGAAGAAGAGCAGTGCGACTTTGGGTAATTATCTAACTATTTTTCAGAGAAACAATGGAAGAGACGGGAATAAAGCCGGAGCAAATTAAGATTTATGATGACTTTTTAAAGGTAAGCTACATAATCAAGATACAATTGCAAAAAAAAATATCTTTTAGGAAATTAGGTACGAAGCATGGAACAAGAAGAAAACGGTATTCTATTATTTAGGAGAATGTGAAGAGTCGCAAATCAAAATATCGGATGAGCACAGTGAGTACAAGTGGGCAAATATTAATCAAGTAAAACAACTAGTGGAATTCGAATCACTAATTCAAGTATTTACCGATGCATTCGAAAGAATATCAAGAGAAAAGAAGCCTTAAGTAGTATAACGTGCCAAAGTTCGGTTTGAAATTGCGAATTTATAAGGATAAATTTATCTCCTTCCACGGCTTGAAACGCGTCCCTTTCTACTGTTTCTCGTGGATACTCCAATTTCTGTGTTGTTTTCAACCATTGAAGAATTCTCAGATTTATATTCGCCCTTAAAGGAGTTTGCTCCATTTCCACTACCCATGTTCGAATCCGCATTGTTCGTTTCTGCGTTAACCATATCTTTTGTAGTACACCTTCTTCCTCTTGTATTTGTTTCTGAGGTAGAATGGATATTTGGCTCCGGTGATTGTGCGGGCGACATTACAAAATGTCCGTGCGAATGTTCCGAGTTCTTCCTTAAAACCAAGAATGTCCGAATAACGTCAACCGGATTTATTTCAAAACTGCTGAAGTGTTCGTTAATTTTTTTTGAAATGGAAATCTTGTCCTGAGAAAGGTCAATCTTTTCCGTCAGTTTATCACGGAAAAATGATTTATAACGTCTGAAGAAGCTGTATTCAAAAACGGAAAAGTCAATCTTTGAGAGGTGTTTTTGTTTTGCATTTTGATTGTTGTTACCACCAGTTCTATCTAGCCCCCCGTCATTCTCTTTATCCACTGTTTCTTCATCCTTCATTTGAACTTCCTCCTTATTTTCCACAAGTTCTCTCCCAACGGTACCACTTATATCAACAACAACCCCTTCATGAGAATCAACTCGAGTTTGTGGTTTTTCCACTTTATCTTCTTCCTTCATTATACTCGCTTCTCCCTGCTCGACATTCTGCCCTTTAACAAGTATCTCTTGTTCCTCACTTTGGCCTCCGTTCACCCCATCTTCCAAATTCATTGGACATTCCAATTCTGCTCTATTAAACACTTCGTGTCCTTCTTCCTCCATTATCCTTATATTTTTCCGTACTAATACTCTTTTACTCTTTCTGTTCACTATCCTTTTTGCTTGTAATGTGATCAAATAATTAACACGAAATGGCGCCAGAATCTCCCTTTACAGTGGCTATTTCAAAAATGACGGTATTGGCACTCAATTAAGCATGTTTGGCGCCAGCTACGGAAGCTTTTGGTTTTTCGGGATTGAGGAGTGGCCAACAAGTTTCTAATAAAGTATTTGATTTCCTTTCTATTCACAGAATATATTTTCAATTCAATGGGATCAACGATTCAGTGAGAATGAATTCAATTGATATTAATGATCTCGCGGAGATAGAGGATGAAACTATTCGACAACTCGCTACTATTCTTATCAGAGGAAGCCTCGAAGAACCCACGGACTCGAAACTAATTAATGAAATACTCAATTCTACGGGAGAACAACTAAACCAAAAAGCTCAACACCTTAGCCACAGCATTAGAGAGAAAAATAAGAGGCTTCAGGAAATGACAGATGAACTTCAGTTCATGAACTACAGCTTACAACAACACAATTCACCAAATACCCTGAAAAGGATGACTCTAAAAGAACTCAAACAACACTGCTCATCCTTGAGATCCATTATGAGCAGTTATCTCGACTCAGATAGCTGCTCACAACACAACAAATAAACAGACTCTACCGAACAGCCTAGGAACGTACAGATTACTATTCTTTATTATCGAGTCAACTTTAGTTAATACCTATCCAGAACCTATAACTTCTCTATATTCTGAAAAATCTCGTTTTCTTTTTCGCATACTAACCAAAGCGCATTTGGCGCTGGTTATGATCATGTTCTGCCGCCTAATCTTGATCTTACCCCTTAGCCGCTGGTACTGCTTTCCGTACACTCAAAAGAGAGCTCAATTAAGTGCTAGAGGCTGCAAAAATCAACAGGCACTCGTTACCACCTCTCAGGAACTCGCCAATTCCAGCAGTGAGCTTTATTAAAAATAAAGTTTTACATTGTTTTTGATGCTCAGATGCCAAGCTTTCTAAATAGTTACCAATCTGTCAGTAAACCGTCTTGTCTCATTGCCTTGGGTACACCTACGACAAATTTCCAGTCAGAAATGTCTTTGTGAAAACAGGATGAGGGTCTTTTTATAGTAGACAGTACAGAATTTTGTTCCGGGATTTAAAGTGGATACAGTATCCCCACGCAAAGTAAGCGGAAGGTCTTTATTGGAGTAGTTAGCTGTATATTAAATAAATACTTTAGAAGTAGGACATACGTAACAGTCTATGGATATATGACTAGTATAGTATCTGTTTCTTCCTCAGGTTACAATTGACCCCTCCAATAACTGTACAATAAGGAATTGAATCCGAGGGGATAGTATGTAACAATCGACTTTTTGTCAGGATGACTGATTAATTGGTACTAAAGTGTTAACAGATCATTTTCCAGTAAAAGTTACACGTCCAATGTATTAGTTCGATTTTTGGCTGATAAAAGTTATTTGGCATCGACAGTACATAAAGAACTGAATTCAAAGAGCTTCTGCTATTGCTATTTAGTTACTTGCTTTTTACACTTGCACTTGATGCTTATACATTTATTTTCCTTAAGGTGAGTCTTTGGACTGTCTCAATGAACGAGACCGAATTTCTTATTTAACTTGGTTCAATCTTCCCTATAGATCATAAAGACTTGCATTTTGCTTCTTATCGCTCCAGTTTGTGGTTAGACATCTGGTTTATTTATCATTTCCTTTCAAAGACCGAGAATCTTGTTTATCTGGCATAAACCGATATCTCGAGTTATTTGTTTTATTGCTCTTAATAAGAAAGTAAATAGTTGGTACAACATCTGCATAAGGTTTGCTTTGGACGTTTTGAAACTCGAGGATTGGTTCCCTGTTGGTCCTTGAGAAAATCTTGATTAAAAACCTACCAAGGAATACGAAAATGACGCTTTGCTCCGGGGAGGAAAACAACAATTCCATTGATTCCACGACCGAGACCTCGCAGATCCCTACTAAATCCCTTGGCAATGATGAAAGTCCGACAAATACTTGTATTCAATCGTGCGATCAAGCTCAAAGTTCTCTACTTAAGCTTGACGCAGAAATAGTTGAAGGTTCTGCTTTCCAGGCTGAGAATGGTTCTGGTAATGTGGTCATCACACCAACAGGAGTAAGCAAGGTTAGCTCCATTGACGACATTACCACCTGCACCACGAGCAGTGATGTTTCCACTCCAATGGAATCTAACACAACCACAAAGAGACCCAGAATGGAAGAATCGCTCGAAAAAATGGATCCTTGCATTGAACCAGCAATTAAGAATCAAAATCTGGGGTCCGGTTCGGAACTAGGTCCCAAAAGTGAGACTCAAATTCAAAGCTCGTTTGCCCATTCCCAGAATGTCAATTCAATGCAGGTCCCCACATCTTTAAACGGAAATATTGTCTTCAAGCGTCTAGATATTGGGGAAGATGGATCTGAAATTGACAACAGAACAGAGTCTAACACCACTGAGGTTTTTCCCACTTCAGATACCTCCAAATCTACAACGGCCTCCACGTCCCCTCTCAATCAACACCAGGGCTGCAAGGATGAAAGCAGTTCGAGCCTATGTTTGGGCCCAAAGCAGCCTTTGCTTTCTTCAAAACTATTTGAAGAGCTTGTTCAACTGGTTACGACATCTCCCGCAACGGATACCGACAACTTGACATCTACTAGTGCTCCACAGTTCACTCAGATTGATAATGGAGGCCTGCACCAATCTCTGCAGAATCTCGGACTATTAATAGGAGGGGGACTGGGAGTCCCGCAATTGAGGCCTCCCACTGGAAGCTCGGTACCCAAGGAGTCTCAATCACCTACTTCCGCAACGCATCTAATAGGAGGAGGTGGTGACTCCGTAACAGCGGACATCCAAGCACCGGCGTCCATGCTTTCTATGGCACCGATTTCAGCGGTACCATCATCATCTGCCTCTCCGCTCACACCGCCTGTGAATCTTTCTGGGGGTGGTGCTGGAAACCAATCATCAGGTGTGGCTCCTTCCCAGAATTCGGCTCAGCCCCAGCCTCTCACTCAAAACCAGCTGATTTCACAGCTATTGTCGAACCCACTTTTTCAGTCTCAAGCATTTGCAGGTCAAAGTTCCCAGAATCTTAATAGGATGGTTTCAGCCGCGTTTGGAGTCGGGCCACCTCAAGCGACTCCAGCACCATTTGGCTGGCCTCACACAACATCTGCTCCGGGGCAGGGCTTTACTCATCCCACTGGTCAGGCTGGGATGGCGAATTTTGCCGCTCTGCTCGCCGCGGCTAATTCACAACTACATGGCCATACAGCTTTTCCGATGGCATTTCCGACTCCAGTAAATAGGACCATTTCTGGTGGATCCAATCCAATTCTCCTGCCTATGCAGTCAGCAACTCCTTCAGATGGATCTGCTTTTGAAGGAACCCAGGCCTCAACCACCGCAAGTACCGCTCCAAGCGAGGCTGGTGTAAGTACGTCCGCGATCGGGCAACAGAGCGACCCTCTTCTCAGACTAGGATGTGGGCTCGGGCACGGCTCCGCGGGGGCCCCGTGTATCCCACAGTTTTGGCATGCCAACCCTAATCTCCTCTCGTCGGTTTCATCTCTAGTCGGATCTGGAGACGTTTCTCAGACGATGGCATTGCTTAATGCGGGTTCGCTGAATCTGCAGTCTCTTGTCCAAGCTCCACAGGCTGCCAATAACCAGGCCTCCGTTTCAGAGGAGGAGGCTCCAGCTAGGATCCAGCAGAACTGTCTTTCTTTACTGGCTTCTCTGCAACCGGGATTTGACTTTTCTTCCCTTTCCACCTCCAGTCCAGCAGCTCTCGCGGCTCTTGCAAGTGCGGCCGCCAGTGCCCAGCTTTCTCAGAGTTCCCAGATTCAGGATTCCGAGAATGCAGCTGTCAAGCCCCCTTCCAAGCCTTTAGGTGTGGGGAGAGCCCAGCATGGGGGCGGCTCAAGGGCACTTAATGCAAGCTCTTCAGTCACCGCCGCTGCCGCTGCACTGGACCACTTGGATGTGGACTGGGATAGCGTTGGTCTTCGGGAGGCGGAGTTAGCTGCCATGGAGATCTGCAAAACTGCGAGCACTCTCTTTGACACAACTGATGGAACTACTCCAGTCCCCAGTTCTCCAGCTGCAGTGGGGGAGGCAGTTCTAACAGCCGCCCAACTTACCATTTCTGCCAGGGCGATGCTTAAGTTTGTCAAAGGCCTTACCCCTACTCAGCTTGGCATAAACTGGCACGCATGTACTCAAAGATTCTGTGTGACATACACGACTAGGGATGAGCAGAATCCTCGGAGCTGGACTCTGGGGGCCTATTCTAATGGAAAGCTGCACTATAAGTATTTCGGACCGAGATCCTGGACAGTAATGGGGTTAAAGGAGGCTCTTCGAAAGGCATTTAAGGCGAGGACTTCACTTCTACTGGGACAGGGCATTATTGAGGAGCCTGAAGACACTGGCCTGAGTAAGGAAGAGTTAACATATCATGCCAGACAACTTCTACAGCAGCTCCGAGATTCGCTTGGGGTGAAGAAGGGCAATGTTCACAAGGGGCTCTATATATCTTGGCACCCTAAGACTAGGAGATTCGTTGTTGCACTGAAGTCATGCGAGAGTGGGAAAACGATTTACAAATACTTTTCTCCAAAAGAGAGATCCATAAAGGGGATCAAAACTGCCCTCCTAGACGCCCATCAGATGGTGGTCGCTGCCTGCCAATAACGGACTTGTCAGAGAAAACGTGCTCACTCCGATTAACCATTCGGTTCGTCCGCCTTGGCCTTTAAACCGGAGGTAGCCAGAAAGATAAAAGCGTCTAGAATTCATAAGCTCGAGGTGTTTATCTCGCGTGCTTTAATGTTTAGTGGGATTTAGAATTCCAGAATCGACGGTTCGTATATTCTTCCTGTTAATTACTATTTTTGTACTTTTCTGATTTTAACTACTGCCGAAAAATTTAGAGGGTCTCCTAGCGGTTTCTAGTGTTAAGTATCTTACTAAAGTTTGTGGTTGTTTCGGAAAGTACAATTTAAGCATTAAGGCTGGTTTCGAGTTGGAATAGAGACTGCGCAGAAGGATTAGTTTTCCTGTACAGTGTGTGAAGCCATCATTTCCGTTTCGCAAAGCTCCCTCTCGACTATCTTGGTTCCTTCTTGAAAATCATTTTGTAGTGTCCCAGAGTGACTTGTTTCACTGAAGAGCAAACTGCCGTTAACTTGGAAATCTAAATGTGGAGTTCCAATGAGATACTCTTGGGAATTTTCAGTGAACTCGCTTGAAACTACAGAATTTTGATCCTCAATAAAGGTAGTTTTCTTGCTTTTCTTGGGCTTTTGAGTCCGATTTTCAATTTTTATTGAAGAACTCGGGTGATCTTGTGTTGGCTGGTGCGTAGATTCTGAGTTATTATTTTGTTGTGTCGCAAGGTCTACTTGGGCCAAAGAATCACCTGCATGGTTATTTCTCATACCTACATCATTTTCCTTGGCTTTTTTATGTTTCTCGGTATTTATAAGCTTGTTTGAACTACTGGTTTTCTCAGTGCTAGTAATTACGTTATCTTTTCTTTGTCTCTTTTTTGATTTAGGGTCCATCTCGTTTTTAGGTTTACGGACAGAGATGCTTGTCAAACTTTTGTAGGAATATTTTATTTGGAGAAGTCTAATTTGGTTGAGGAAGAACCTATGTGGAATTTCCTTGATTTTCTGTCCCTCGTAACTGACATTTGAAAAGCGTTTTAAAATGTGTCCTTTGATCATGGCCTCCAGACCCTTTGATCCATTTGCAGGTATGTTTTCCTGTTCTTTTTGAATTGACTTCGTAATTACATTCGCAGAAATCATATCCTTATACACCAGTCTGAGTCTATTAATTCCGTGAACATATTCTAAAAGCGAAATTCCAAAGTCAAAGACCAAATCACAACAAACGGCCCTGATTCCTTGTGTAATAGAATCTTGACTCTTGATTGGCTTCTTTTTATCAGGAATTTCGGTTGCCATTGTATTCTGGGCCACAGCAATAACAGGACTATCCACAAAATCTGCATTTCCTAGAGAATCAGAAGCTCCAAAATGTTTATCGCAAGTAAAGTCACTTTGAGCATTTTCTTGAACTTCAGACTTGGTTTCCTCAACATTTGCATCTTCAAATTGGGATGAATTGTAGATGAGAATTGGAGTATTACTTATTTCTTGCACACCTTCCATTTTATCGTCATGCTTTTCATCTTTATCTTTTCCACAGTTGTTGATTGATTGATTATACTGATTTATTGAGTCCAGAACCCTCTTTACATATTCGGGAGACTTGTTCTTAATGGGGGGAAAGTTAGTAATGGCTTCAAAAGCATTAAGATCGAATTGATAGTGTGCTTCCTGGTTATGGTTTAGGATCAATCTCGCCCACTTGGTTTTGAAGTTATCAAATCTCATTAGTAGTTGAGAAATAGCAGAAGAGCTGGAAGAATTATGAGAAAGATTGAATTGTTTCTTTTTGTTGTTAATTGGAATGCAAATATTGAGCCCTTCCCAAATAATTTTGATTAATTTTGAATCAAAAGGCGCAACATCGGAGGAATTGGGATATATGTCCGAGAACAAGGAAGAAATTCTTGAAAGAATAGGGTCCTTCTCAATATTATTTTTCAGTAATACAAGAGAGTCCGTAATTTCCGGGTGTTGAATACCTTTCTCATACTTGATATTTCCATTAGTATTATAATAACTTTTGCATTGTTGATAAGCACTTCCTAGTTGCTTAATCTTTTGGTTTAATGATCTGAACCAATCAGAAACTACTCTTGGAGTGCGTTGAGGAAATGGATAACTTCCCTGGTTGAATTCTTTGTTCACCTTCGTCACGGGAGTGGCCAATTCAACTGTTGTTTGAGAAAGAGGTATTCCGGATGCTAAATCTGAAACGGGTGTTGAAGATTGAGGGAAGATTGAATTTTGGCTATTTTGGTCCTGGCCCTGTTCCTTCGCCAATTGCATGTTTTTTGGAGAGTAGTATGTCCAACAATCTACGCGGAGTTGGACGAGTAATTTAAGAACAGGATCGTTAATTATATCACGCAAAGTAAGACTCTTTTTTTTCGGAGACGCTTCTGGTTCGTCAACTTTTGTATCGAACTCCACATCGGAATCTCCTAATTCGCTCTCGTATCTATATTGACCATCTTCTTCAGATTCAGATTCGTAATAAAGATCAAGTAAGTCGTTTTTTGGGTCGTCATCGCAACAAAATGCATTAGGATTTGAATAGTCCGCATAAATCAACTCTGATGTTTGAACCGAAGTAGTTATCACACTGTCGTCATCTTGACCGATTTCCTGGCTCCCTTTTACCTTATTCCTACTATAAAGTTCATCCAGAGAGAGTCCCAAATCGTCAACAAGTTCAGTGTCATCGATAAAATCATCAAATACATCATAGTAATCCTCTCTACTTCGGTTTATACCATTCCCTCCTGTCATAGTCATCGGATTAAAATAGTAGTCTCTTGGATCGCATAATAATCCTTGTTTTGAAAGTCTTGTAGACATTTCATGGACTCTTTTCCTTAGGGCGTTTTCATTTACATTTTGAGAACCTTGCTTATTGTTGGATTTAATCGTGTCTAAAAACGAAGTAATATCTTCGTAAGTTCTTTCACTCTCTTCATTTTCTCTCTCCTCATTATATTTATTTTCCATATCCTCGTTAAATTCTTCATTACTAAATGAATCCCCTGTAATTGATTTTTCATTTAAAAGCCTGTCCCACTTCTTTCTACCATCATCTTTCTGTCTCTTCTCAGAAACATTTTCTTCGCCAAAAGCCTCTATACAAAGATCTCTAAAAGAAACAATGTTGGGAAGCTGAACGTGTTTTTCTAACTTTTCGTTATAAATATATTTGATTGTTTCTTTAGGAATATCCAGCTCTAGGCTGAGACCTCTTTCAAATTTGAAAGAATCTATAATAGACTGATAGTCACTAGAACTATCATCGTCATCGGCGATACTAGTATCGTCTTCAAGCGATAACTCTGGCTTTGATGACTCTTGGCTTCTATTCCCTTTTTGTTCGAGCTCATTTGTTACAAATTGTACTCCCGAGTTCTCTCCAAAGTTAGAGGTCAAAGATGCCATAGAAAACCTTGCTTCTTCCTAGTAAGTCTACTTAAATAAAAAGAAATGCATTACCTATCTCAATTCGTTAATTAAGCCCCCTACTCTGGCACTAATATTAGTCAGATGCTTTACCTAAAGCCGATGTCGGCGGGAACCCCCGAACGTCTGGTGAATCGATAAATTGGAAAGATAATGAGTTCACAAGCACAATGAACAGGCAATAAAAAGTTAGGTCTTTACTTCCTATTGGATAAGACCGAGTAATTAACTCGGAAAACCCCTGGAAGCCGAAATTCACATGTTGGAGTCATTCTGTATGGTCTGTTAGTTAGCCTATATAATGAACAAAATACTGCATTCTTCACGGATCTCAAGTGGAATAACACTAATTTACTTAGAGATTTTGGTGTGCTACAAGACTGAAACCTTTCTTGTGTTAACTTACAGGTGAAAGCTCGGCAGTACTACAGTTCGTAGTGCTGCCAATCTCACTACCCTTATTTACCCTCAGCCAACTGTCCAGCCTTCTCTGTTTAAATCCCTTACCACTGCCCTCATAACCGCCTTCTTCGCGCATAGTGTTATCAAGACCTTTATCTAGTGACCCAGGAGTCTCAAGCCCGAATGTTGGAACTTCGGAGTTCTTAAATTGCTCAATTTCCAAGATCCCCACTCTCTCAATACCGGGACTGGTTGCCATCTCTTCATTTGACTGCGAAAGTGGAATATGAATTATCTTTCGCGCACTGAACTCGGAGGAATTGTTTGACAATGTTTCTCTGCTGAAGTCATCGCGATTTACACTACCGGGCTTTTCTGGTGAATTCGGAGTTAATAAGCTTTCTTGAGATTGTGTCATATAACTGGACTGCCCTCTTTGTGGAGCGGGGTATCCAACGCTATCTTGAGATGAACCCATGAAGGGAATGCTTCTCCTAAATGGAGTTTTCTCAACGCTTTCAGATGTTGGGGTAGGCCTTTCTAAGAGATGCTCTTCACCCGGGCCCAGCGAGTCCCTTTCAGAAAAACTCATTCCTCCTAGTGTAAGGAATCCCGTTTTCTTCTCGTTACGTAGATCCAAAAACTCTTTTGAAGCCTCACTAGGTAGTTCTTGATTCCTATAAATACCCTCTTTCGGGTTAGAAAGTAATCCGGTACCCATTGCTATGCTCGACCTATTTGGTTTTGGAAATGGGACTGACAATGACGAAGATAGAGAAAGCTGATTTGTTACATCCATTTCTCCATCAAAGGGGCCACTGAGTGAAAATGACTCACCCGATACCCACTTTGATCCCAATTTTTTTCTGCCTTCGCTCGTATCGGAAGTTCTGCTGTCAGCTAATTCCCCTCCCGCAGAGACTCCAGAAAAACAAGGCATAACGGACTTTCTAAATTTTGCCTGAAACTCCCTATTAACAAAAATTCTCAAATGTCTTGATTTGGTCCCCACCGAAAAATTTAAATAGCGTTCTCTCCCCACACACTTGGTTTTCTGAAAATGCCAATTTCCATCTTCGAGCGGGAAGTCCACATCTCTACCCCCCTCACTTCCCATTTTCCTCTCCCATCCGAAACATTGGAATTCAGGAATTCCTTCATTCGGACTTCCACAAACATAATAGGGGACTTCATTTCCTGAATTTTTTGATATGTCGAACACGCAAATCCTTGATCCTGAGTTAGAGGCCGTTACTAGCCAATCTCCATCACCGGAGATTGATGGTTTCTGACTCGGATCAAGCAAGTGTATTTCTTCTCTTTGATTAAAAATTTTGTTCACGTCGATTGTAAATGTCTCCAAATTCTCGCAACATGATAGAATCCCGGATATGCTATATACATGTATTGTTCCTCTTCTTGTTTGAAGAACTAAGTTTTTGTTTTTTTCGTCAACATCCATCCAAATTATCCCTCTATACCCGTCCTCATCCCTTTGAGGGCCAAACCTGAATATACATGAGTTTTCAGAGCCCTTATTGGATACTTTTCTTAGGTCCCACACTTTTACCAATCCATCCGTACTCCCGCATGTTGCCAAGTAATTCCTTTCACTAAGGAATGCTACCCCACTCACCGAGATGCTTTTATTACTGATTAATTTCTCGCGCGAAATACTCTTCCTATTTGGTTGCTCATGTATTCTGCTGAGCTCAATCTTCGGAGTAACCTGAATTCTCTCAATTTTTGTGAAATATCTATCATCAACACTATTTGTTGATTTTTGTGGTTTTTGAAAACCAGAATCCCTGTATAGGCGTTTTTTTGAGTAGCTCGTATTCATTTGACACCTTTTCACGACCAAATATGAATTTTTTGGATGAATCTGACGATCGTCATAAATTCTGAGATCACCATCATTCCCAACGGTTGCAATCAAAGAAGAGGAATTCACTGAAAGAGCAAACTTCTTGACCCATTCTCTATGTGCCTTCAACTTACAGCTCTCTTGCTCATGTTCTAAATCATATTTTACAAGAAAACTATCCGTTGAAGAAGAATATAAGTATCTTTCAACTTCTTTAGAATTCATTCCAATTATTTGAAATTTCAGGTCTGAAACAGAGCCGTCATGAAATTTTTTTGAAAATATTCTTTCATCTTGCCTCTGTATATTTCCGGGTGGTAATTCACCAAAAAGCACGTTGTTTTCATCTCTTGAGACACGATAAAGAGAAACAAAACCTTCAGAGTCTCCAACACACAGGGCGTCTCCATTCCAATAATTTCTTGAATAAATTATTGATGTCGGAATTCCAAATCCGTGATAAAGCTCTCTAGAATAATATTTAGTTTCCATTCCAAATAATTCAAGTTCATATCTCAAAATAAGTATCGAAAAAGAGAATATGTCTAATTTAGTTGAACTATATAATCACCGTTCATAAATTTCCATTTTCAATGATTAGCTCTACTCTGCAGTTTCTTAAATTTAAAACATGTATTAAAAAAAAAATCACCCATCCTTTCCCCCCCCCCCCCCCCCCCCCCCCCCCCCCCCCCCCCCCCCCC